>PVIW01008943.1:0-56131 GCA_004026585.1 Noctilio leporinus
TCTTTCTCAAGATTGTGGTGGCTATTCGTGGGCGTTTTTGGCTCCATATAAATTTTTGAAGTATTTTTTCTATTTCTGTGAAGTCTGTCATTGGTATTTTAATTGGGATTACATTGAATATGTAGATTGCTTTGGGTAGTATGGACATTTTAATGATGTTAATTCTTCCCATCCACGAACATGGTATATGCTTCCATTTGTTTGTGTCTTCCTTGATTTCTTTCTTCATTGTTCTGTAGTTTTCTGAGTACAGGTCTTTGACCTCCTTAGTTAAGTTGATTCCTAGGTACTTTATTTTTCTTGTTGCTATGGTAAATGGGATTTGTTTTTTCACTTCTATTTCTGTTGTTTCATTATTGGTATACAAAAATGCTTTTGATTTCTGCATATTGACTTTCTACCCAGCTATTTTGCTTAATTTGCTTATTAGGTTGAGTAAATTTTTGGTGGAGCCAATCAGGTTTTGTATGTACACTATCATATCATCTGCAAATAATGACAGTTTGAGAGTACGCTTTCTTATGTCATGTTTTGGTTGTTACTTTGTGAGCCTGTCCTTCCCCACTAGGCTTTGAGAATCATCAAGGGGACCACCACTGTGCCTTACTCATGTTAGGATTTCTAGGCACATGACTTTGCTGGAAATGCAGTTGGGATTAATAAATGTTTACTGAATAAAATATGATACCTAGGTTGACTGACATTATTGCCTGAGTACTCACTAATACCTCGGCCTGATCACTCCTAGGGTGGGAGTATGCTCTGGTCTTCTAATAGCCTACTCAGTAATGACACTTGAATAGTGTCCTTCAAGTCATTCATATCCATTGGTGCCTGCCTGTGAACCCAAATGTCGCTAGTTCAATTCTGCAGTCAGGGCACATAACCAGGTTGCAAGCCAGGCCTCCAACCAGGTCCTTAGCTGGAGCAGGTGAAGGGCAACAGTACATTGATGCTTCTTTCCTTTTCTTCCTCTCTACCTGCCCTTCTATCTGAAAATAATGAATAAAATCTTTTAAAAAATAGTCACATCCACCCAGAATGCATGAATTGTGACCTCTTTGGAATTAGAGTTTTTGCAGATATAATTAGTTAAGATGGTTTTACTGGATTAGGGTATCCTTATAAGAAGAGATACAGAGACACAGAGGAGGTACACCCAGAAGGGAGAATTCCTTGTGAAGGTGGAGGCAGCAATTAGAGTGATGCAGCTGCAAACCAAGGAACTTCAAGGACTGTTAGACAATGTTCAAAGCTAGGAAGAGACAAGGAGGGCTACTTTCTTGGAGTGTTTGGAGGAGCATGGCCCCACTGACACCTTGATTTCACATTTGTAGCCCACAGAACTATGCAGGAATAACTTTCTGCTGTATTAATCCTTGGTTTGGGGCACTTTGTTACCATAGCCCTAGGAATTGCATTCAGTGATGGTTCCTATTATAGAGCATTATTTCTTGTGCAGCCAGCAGCTGCTCTGTATTCATTCATTCACTCATTTCTTTAGCAGATGCTTAGTACACTGTATATTCACTGAGTGCTAAGCACTGAAGATGTGACAGTGATCAAGACAGTGGTCACGCTGCCAGGATCTTCTCAATCAGTGCAAGCATAGAAGGCATACAGCCTTCCATGTCTTTGCCTTATTCTAGGATGTGTCTCTGTGGAAGGACTCGGACAGATCTAAACCAATATCCTGGGTCCACCCCTCACCCGATGTGTGATCTTGGGCTCATTGTCCTCTGTCAGCCTCAGTTTTCTCCTCTTCACTTGTGGATGACATGTAGCTGGGATGAGGGACGGATGAGTTGTCATGTGCTAAATATTCAGCCCATCACCTGGCTCAAATCAGCTGCTATTTTTAGAGAGTCTTAGGAATTTGGAAATAGCAGTCCTGCCACCCCAAGTCTGCTCCTCTCCATGTTAATCTTTCCCAGTTCCTTCAACCACAGAGGTGTGATTCAAACCCCCATCCCTTCCCTTCCCTTCCCTGGCTATGTTTATTCAGTGATCCTCAAGAGTGCTAACTTCAGAATAGAGCAGAAGTGTCACCTCCCATGGCCTAGAATTCCACTTCAAATAACACACCCAAAGTGATCTGTCTTTGAGAGCCACATTACACTGACGAGTATTGAGCTTGTAGATAACGAAAAATGGCCAGGTGCCCTCACACCTGCTTCCCCATTAAGGGCTTGTCCAGATGGTGGTTGGGCCTGAAGGGCAGGACCTCGTGTTTGTCTGTTACGTTTCATATTGTGTAATTGAGCCTGCCATACCAGCTGCTGGAGGTCTTCTGGGATCCTGATTCCATTAGGTAGCATATTGCCTACAAGATACAGTCCCCACTTTGTATCACACACGGATTTTTATCAGCTTTTATCTGAGCTTTTGATAAAAATGTTGACTATTGGGCCAAAGGCTGAGACTGCCCTCCCTCCCAGCTAAGTGTGAAAAATGCAGCTTTAGCAATATCTCAGAGCCATGGAAAGGGCTACCAGAAGCTCCCCCTGCCACACACATCCTCAGTCTGCTGCAGAAGGAAGCAGCTCCCAGTGCCTCTCCCCAAGCTGTTACTTTCAGAAAACCCCAGGCAACTCTGGGAGTATGTGAGGGCGTCTTGGCCGAGATCCCCAGACTTAACTCTAGACACAGCTCACCTTCTGAGCAGTCCTTCAGGGCTCCATTTAATGCTGAAGTATTCCAGAACTTCTGACAGGTTGAACTGTCTTTGGAGCATAGTAGTCATAGCTGTAACAGCTCACCAGTAGGAAGCACTCACTTTGGGTCAGGAACAATGTACTGACAATCCTTTCAAAAATGTTTTTGAGGTGGACACTCTTTGCTAGATGAGGAAACTGAGTCTAGATATTCCTAAGGGTTCCCAAGGGCAGGTAGCTAATAATTGGTAGTACAGTGAACAAACCCAAGGCTATCTCCCTGAGACTCTGGGTTACAAAGGTCTCCTCTCCCAGTACGGAGCAATTTATCTCTCTATTACCCAGCAGACTGTTTGTGTAATTAATCAATTAATGAACTATATTTGCTTAATGGCTGTTTCATTTATGAGGCTTTGAGGTATCATTGGTCAGAAACCGTGTCTGCTCAGCTCGTCTGTGATCCTCACAGTGCAGCACAATGCCTGGCATGTGGCTGACACTTAACAAATACCAGCTGAATGACCTAAAGTTTCCAGCTGCAAATGTATTTTAATCCACTTCTCTCTAGTATGAAGTGAACTTGATGTAGGGTATTTTTATTTTGAGATGTAACTATCTCTGTGCAGGTGTTCTCAGTCCCAAAAGGGAGTTATACTTTCCTCCCAGAGCATTGAGAATTAAGGTTGGTCATACCCTTTACAACTCCTTGTACTCTAGAGCCTCCTTCAGTGGCTAAGTGTGAGGCAGCATGGTGCTAATGGGCATGTGTCTCTCCTCCCCCAGCCAGGACGTTAGACCTGAGAGTCTCTTGTAATTGCTGAATAACTCATGGGGTGTTCAGGTTGCTAAATTAATAGATAGATAAAATAATAGAATGAAAATAGGAAAAGGTGTGTGGAATGAATAAGACGTTCCAACACACAGGTTATTCTGCCATGTAAGGATTGAAAGGGTGACTCCCACTCAGGTGGCAAGAGTGGATTTTTATAGAGTTTGGAAGAATTCCATGGTTCTGGGGAAGAAAGTTGTGCTGTGTTGGGTGAGTGGTCTCCTCCAGTTTGCCTACATCCTGTGGGGTGAGGGGAGTTAGTCTGTTTACATGCTGATGAGTGTACAGATAGCTTGCCCATCAAGGAGGTGAGTGAGGAGAACCAGCTGGCATCTTGAGCAAGAGTGCAACAGTCATTAAAAAATGCCTTTCTCCAGTGATGAGAAACAAGCAGGAAATTCCACAGAGGGGCTGGTTCAGAGGGCAAAATAGCTAAATAGGAAGAGTTGAGCCAGGGAACAGGAGTGAAGGCCAGCTCATTCCGTAATGATCAAGACAGTCATACCCATTTTGAGTGCTTTCACATCCTCTTGTCATAATAAATTTTGAAGAACTTAACCAAAATTTTACTCCTTAGTTTTGGCTGGTGACTTATTTGGTTGGAATGTCAGCCCATACACTGAAAGTTTATGGGTTTGATCCCCAGTCAGAGCATGTATGAGAGGCAGCTGATGTGTTTCTCTCTCTCTCTCTCTCTGGTGCAATCTCCTCTCCTTCTCCTCTTCCTTCTCCTTCTAAAAATACAGAACATTCCTAGAATGTATAAGATTTGTTCAGTGTTTATTAGATGTGTAAAATTATGATGAAATTATTCTTAGGCAAATTAGTTATTTTAAAGATCCTTAGATGTCAGAGACTGACAGTAAAGAACAACTGGATGAATGATAAACACTCAAAAGGGAACTAATTTTGAGGAGTGAACTGGTGCATCCGAGGGGAGTTGCTTCTTGGTGACCAGCATTTAGACAGGGACTGTGACTATGAGGGGCTTTTCTCAGAAAGACTTCATTGGCCTCAGGTAGGTGGCCACCTGACTCCCTAGGTGGTCCTCCTGGATTAATGGGAAACAGGCCAGAGTAGGGGGACATGAATCAGAGAACAGTGTTTTTCAGGGGTGGGGCCACAGGAGTGGCAGTGCAGTAAGGGTCCTTGGAGGGGGACAGCTTTAAGTTTCAGTCTAAGTTCTGTCTCTTCTTAGCAGTGGGAGTTTGGATTAAGAGCTTCATGTTTTTTTTTTCTACAATTGTCTCATCTATAAAATGAGACTGAAATAGCACATACTACAAATTGCTTTTAATGAAAATGAGATTTGACTGTATACATTAGAAGTTTAGCTCAGTACGTGGAACACTGTCAGTGATCAATGAATGATAGCAGTGGTTGCTGTTATAATTGGACTTATTAAAATAGGGTAAGAATAACAACAAAATGGGGACAGAGTCAGAGCCCATTGAGGATTTAGGGTGCAACACAAGGAAAGGCAGTAGTCTCCTGAGCAGTGTCCAGGATAGGGCAAAGCTGCTCTTCGGTTTCCCGGGGTGTCTAGGATCAGAACACTTCTTAATTTGAAAACTCTTATTTCTCATGTGTATTATAAAGAATTTAATCTTGCTTAAGAAACCTGGTTTTGTCCTTGGCTGCTGGGAAATGATCTGATGTCATATCTGATAGAACTGTCTTTGTTTGCCGGGGACCTTGGGTCACACTGGATGGTCTAATAGTATGATTAGGGTGGTGGATGATGACCCCAATCATGTGATTAAGGGTGGGTACTTTGGGTCATGCCCAGTAGGGTGGAGGCAGGTGATAAAATAGCCATGTGGGCAGTCAGTCTTGTCTGCACAGTGGAGCCCCAATAATAATTTTTAAAAAATCTAAACATGGTGGCTCTGAGAGTGTCCTTGTTTTGCAGGACTCCATATGTACTGTCCTGCACTGATATTAGGAAAGCTATGCATCTTTACTTTGTGGGGAGAAGATATAAAAGCTCTCTCTCTGTCCCTTTCTTGAACTCTGCCTCTTGCATCTCCTCCTCCATTGGCTGACTTTAGTTTGCATTCTTTCCCAATGAGCATAACAACTGTCAGTGGGTTTTGTGGATGTTTTCTAGTGAGTTATCAAACTTTAGAGTGTTTTGGGGAGCTTCCAAAACTTGCAGCTTCCGTCACATAGGGTAGTTTTAGGGATTGTGACCTCTGACTTCACAGTTGGCTTAAACCCTCCACAAAGGAAACTTAACTTTTCTCATAATTCCACCATCCAAGAGAGCCGCTGTTTATTTTGGACTTCTTTAAACATGTGAATATTTGCAAATCTTGTATATGCTGACTTGTAACATAATTAAAATATGCTATATCCTCAGCAGTTTTCCACATTATTAAATATCCTTCAAAATAGAACATGTAAGGAAAGCATAATATCCTATGTATCTCTTATAATTTAGTTCATTACTCAGTTGTCACATATTTAAGTTATTTACAGTTTTCATTATTACAATTAATTCTGCAGTGAACATCCTCATAGTTAAGCCTCTACACATATGAATGATTATTTCCTTAGGATACATTCTTAGATGTGAAATTGTTGAGCTTCACATATTCTGTCCAAGGTCTGCTGGACTGGGTGGGGCTGACACAGCGGGTGAGGCTGGCCCTGGGTTGGGACCAAGGTGTCTATGTCTGAACTGGACCAGTGCACACTCCTGGAACACTAGGACCTTGGAGGGCAAACTGAGAACTCAGGCCTGCTCAGACCCAGTGGGCATGGGACTTGCTCCCTTCAAGTACAAGTCACATTGACAATGCACTTTGTTTTATGAAAACTGAAGAAAAGCTTCAAACTCATAGTCTGGGCTCTTAACAGTTCCTTTTAGTGGCAATCTTGAACAGTCAATCAATTAACCTTCGGTTTCTTAATGTTTGCTTTTATTATCTTCAGATTGTTTTGCGCTTGAAACCAAGTCAGTTACCTTTTGTCCCTGTTTCTTGTTGCTCTGAATGGCAGCAGGGTCGCTGTAACTTTAGTCACCTACTGGCCAGTGGTGGGTGTTCCAGCTGCTGTAGAGCTCAGAGGGCAGCTCAGGATAACACTCAGTTCCTGAACTAGCCACATCTTTGAGAGCTTTCCTTCACCTGTCCCTTGAAAACAAGTTTGTTTAAGCTCCTGGGAAAGATTTCTGGATGTATAGTTCAGAGGGTGAAAGGAATGAGCCTGGGAAACTCTGGGACATAGTGTCCCTGTCTAACTCTACATTGTAGAAGTTTATGTCCTGAACTTCTGTTTCAGCTCTAGGAGGGAGGTAAATGGAGGAGGTAAAGCAATGGGCCTGGCCAGCTTTGTGCCAGGCAGGTTTGGGGTTTTTTTCTCTTGACCATTAGTTTATTGATGATGGGTTGGCTTTCCAGCAAATCTTTGGTTGCAATATATAAATGTGAGTGTATAAAGGTGTGTCTTAGTGTCCTTCTAGCTCCCTGAGGTAACAATGATAGGGCACAGACAGGTTTCTCTTGGTCTATGATGTTGGCTGCTGTCCTTCCTAGGTGCCCAGGAGAAGAGCAGAGTGCTCACCTGTGTAGCTAGAAGACATTCCCCGCTATCCTCTTGTATGTAATTTCATTCTTAGCTCATACCACACTGGACTTGCCCTCACTAGGTGCCCCAAACAGACTCTGACCCTCATGTTTCTCTCCAGCTTCTCTCCAACCTGTAGGATCTTTTGTAGCAAGCAAAAGTTTTGTTCTCATAGACCTATGCCTATTGTTTTAGCTGGGATTTTGGTCTTTTGAAACTCAACAGATATAGATTCTTAAAACTCAAAAAGACTTTTTGCTCAAGACTGTAGTGTTTGCTTTGAGTTTCAAAAAGGCTGTCAAGAATTTTTCTTTTTTGATCTCTGCTAGGAAAAAAAAAGCCCTAAACTGAAGACAGTGGACATAGAATGCTATAGCTATTGAAGGGTTAACAAGAAATACCTGGGACCCCAAAACATAAATAAATAAACAAACAAATAAATAAATAAAATTTACATTAGCTTCTGTTTCATAATAATTAGATTCCAAACTCATTCAAACAAGAAGGGACTTAGAATTCAAATTCAGGTCAGCTTTTTCCTGGGACTCATCCTTTAGCTTATATGAAGTGATGTGTCTTCCCACGTTTGTTCAGGGAAAGTGATGACATTGGGTTAATGTAAATTGTGACTTTTTACCCAGGGAGTCAGCTGATCATTTTAGATCAGCTTGTATTTTCCCAGCCATCCTAAAACTGGTGTTTTAGTCTTGTTGCCTTTTTACAGATGAGAAAACTGAGACTCAGAGATTAGTTCCTTGATTAGTTGGTGATGGGACTAGGAATGAAACTGAGCCCAGAGTGCCATTGCTGAGCCATGAGAAAAGAAGTGGAGGGAATAAGAGAAATGTCAGTATTTGAAGGCAATAAATAAAGAAAAGGTGAATCAAAGGACTCTGGTCATGCGGCTGTTGTACATGCATCTCCCTTTACCAGAAAGACCCTTCCCTCCTGTCTCATAAGGCTGGCTCCTTTCATCAGTCAAGTTTCAGATCAAAACATTGTAGACATCATCATAGGCCACCTTGGCTAGCTACTGATGCACACACACCCTGAGGCTCATTTTGATGGATTCTTTATTTTTTTTAATAACATCACATCTCTGGATTTTTCTTTTTATCTATTGATGTTCATATTTATTTGCAGTCTGTCTCCTCCTGTAGACTCTGAAGCAGTGGCTTCTGAGGTGAGGTGATTTGTGGTTCTGGCCTGTTGTTTATTTCTGGCATTTAGAAAAGTTCCTGGTTCATAAAAGCTTGCTCAGTTACTATATGTGAATGAGTTTTATTGAGTGAGAAGGTGCGGTCAGAGAGGTTGGGAAGAAAAATGGCCTGCCTTGCATATCTCTAAGCTACATTTCAAAATAAAAATGACAAGCTTTTGCTTTTCAACCTCAATGTCAGAAGCTGCTTAGGAAAGCCTGACTGGTTTGTTTTGGGGCTGCCTCTATAAGTGAAAATCAGAAGGCATCTTTAGAATGTGGAGCTTATTTGTTTGTCCAAAACAGACAGCCTTTGTCCTGTACCATGGCCGAGACTCTGCAAGATGGGAGTTTTCCTGGGCCTGGTACTTACCTGCAGCCAATGACACTAAATGGTGGTTGTTTAACTCTGAAAACATCTGGGAGTGTGGATATTCAGTTGAAACACCCTGAGAGGAAGGAACTAGGGAAAGTTCAAATTCTTACCTGGTTTCTGAAGCCCTTTCTGGATCTAACAGGACCAACCCTAACCAGTTTCTCAGGTTGTGCTTCTTCAGAGCCTTTTGGGGCACAGCTTTTTGGTCTCTGGCTGCCCAACACTTCATGGGTATCAGGAAAGGATGAAACCCTAAAGGCAACTATTCCAGCCCATTATTCTAAGTTTTTTCCCCTTAAACTTGACTCCTTTGCATTTCAAATTTTTGCCATATCCAAGTACCATCTGTGGTTAATAAATGTAATTATATACATGTATATATATACATGTTATATTACTATCATACACATGTATGCATAACACATGTGTATGATAGTACACATATAAACACATGTGTATGATAGTACACATATAAACATATGTGTTTACATGTGCATAAACATTCACTTCATATCTTTATTTTGACTCTGCATTTAGATGGAAATAAAAGTGGAAAAGAAACAAAAGGCACCATCAATGAACTCAAGTAGAGGGAACTATGAACATAATACAATAAGAAGAAAACGATATTAGTTCTATGCCTTTTAAATGAGAGCTTAGCAAAAGTTAAATGTTAAAAACATACAAAAAACAGAATTAGACTTTCTCTTTTTTAAGTAATGAGAGAAAATGGAGGAAAATTGAAGGGAGCGTCATCCCTGTGTCTGTTCATCTCAGTGCCACGGTGTATATTTTTCATGTAAAGATATCTGGCCAAACCTGAAGCAATGGCTGTTGGTAGGGAATGTTGGGACCCCCTTCAAAGGCCTGTTGACAACATCTGCCTAGGTTCTCCTAGGCTCCTTGTGCTCATCTGCTATGAAGGAAGCTCCATCTTCCTTCATAGGATCCACTCCAAATTCTCTCTTGCAGGTGGGAACATCTTGGAACTTGAGGGTTTGAGTTGGGTGAGAAGGGAACAAATCTTTAAGATTCTTTGAAAAGACAAGATATTTCAGGCAGATGGAATGGCATTTAAAAACACAGAAGGAAGGAGACAGCTTGGCCTATTTTAGAGGAACTGCAAGTTGCTAATTCAGTCTATCTGAATCTGTATGAAACCTGAAGGGAAGGTAAAGAGGGGAGAGGGATGAGGTGGGAGGTTCAGGGATGGGGCCAGCCCCAAGGACCAGCAGGCTGTGCTCCTGGCTGTGCCTGCAGTTGTGGCACAAGCACAGTGTTCGCTGCCATCTTTTGACTGGTATTTATAGGTATACATCATATTTGGGTGGCAACAATATTGCCTTCTGGAAGAAAGCTATTTTTGCTGCATGAATGCATTGATAAGTTTTGGAGGTGGGTAGGAGAAGTGTGTGAGCTTCTAGGATTTTGTTTCACTTCTTGGGATATACAGGCTAAGAGGAAAGATGAATTTCTAAGGATCATGAAGGGTAATTTGTGAAAGGTTGGGAGGCCTAAGGAAGAAAGGCTGCTGGTGGGAAGTGATTTCCATTAGGAGAATAGTGGAGGTATCTGATGGGGAATGTGATGAAATTTCTGCTCTGTAGGCAGAATCAGACTCTGAGACAATGACTGAGTATATACGGTTAATATAGGAGTTTCAGGGACAGTACCACAGGAGTGAGGAGGTGATATAGGGAAGGGACAGGGTGCATTCATGAACCAGCTGTCGCAGTGGGTGCCTAATATATATTCCTATGGGAGAAATTCTGGGAAATGGGGTAAAAAGATGCCTCAGAATCATCCTTGCCAAAGGACAAGTCCAGGGTGAAGGGCTGCCCCCTGGGAGACACTAATTCTTAAGCACAGTGGCATGCCATGGGCTCAGGCAAAGCAGGACCCTGAAACCCAGGTAGCTTCTCATGGAGATGGAGGCTCAGAGTGCTGGAAGTCAGAAAGGTGTGTGTGGAAGCCCTGAGGTGTCTGAGCAGATATGTGGAGCATCACCAGCACCTGCTCATTGGTTTTGGGAAATTGTATCTGCTTTCCCAGGAATTGTGTGATGTCTTCAGTCAGATACCCATGAGTTGTTAATGCATTGGGAATTGAATCTGATGGGTAAGATGTGACTCATTGCTCAATGTGGCTTTAAATTAGGCTCCATAGAGAGGTGGCAGTATCCAAGCAGGCCTGCCTCATGTGGGTTACAAGCTTCATTGGACTCATCAGATCTTTCTTGGACTTACCAGATCTTTCTTAGCTATAGTGACAAAAACACAAATCAAGTTGCCTCAAAACCAACAAAAATGTTGGTTTTAACTTACTGGATCCTGAAACTGAAACATCCAGAGGTCTTCGGACATAGCTTGATTCTAGGAGCTCAAATAGTCTAATATCTCCTCCTTGTCTCCCTCTGGGCTGATTCCATGTTCCTCTTCTTAAATGAGATGGTATCCACAAGCTTCAGGCTTGTATCCTATCTTCCTATTTCCCCAGGAGAAGAAAGGTGGCTTCTTTTAGCTACAATTAATTCCAAGATTGAGTTTTACTAATAAAACCTTCTGATAAACCTTTCTTGGGTCTTGTGCATATTCCTAATTTATTCACTGAGGTCCAGGAATGCTCAGCTTTGATTGGCAGGTTGAGTTTTTGTGTTGACTACCTACCCTTGGAGCTGGAGGTGGGTTGAATTCCAACAAAATCTAATGGAATGAGTAGAAGATGTGCTATTCTCTGAGATAAAGTGGATGCTATTGAGTAACAAAGGAAAAGTGTGCAGATGCTGGGCAAGCGGAAAACAGATATCCACTACAACCAAGAAAAACCAGCGAGGTGCTTGGAGATGGCAGCTCAGGCCTGTTTTAAGGACCTGGTGCAAAACCAGCATCTCAGGCTGCTCTGGCCCCAAATACCCAACTTCAATTACAATCCCTCTTCCTGAGCCAGGCGTATGCCTTCCTTTTAAAGCTGCTGACTGCAGCTGATGGATGAGGATAGCAAGGTTTGCGAGGCACTGGATTTCCGTTGACTGCTCTGACCTTGAACTACAGGCTTTATTGGCAGTATTTAACATCAATCTGTTTTCTATCCTTGTCAGATCCCACTTCAATATGCACCACAGGAGGGGGAGTTGAATGCTAAATTGATTTCTCTAATAGGGAGTGCTCTGGAGCAGATAGCAACCCTTCTGGAGATGCATTAGTTGCTTGCTTTTATGGACTCTCTTCTTATCAGAAGGATGGGATTCTGAGCCATCAACTGACTACTTTAAAAACATTTTTTTTTAGCCTGGAAACTTAAGAAGGCCAGGGCTTCCTCCAACACCCTCCAGATCAGTCTCAGTCTTCCAGTCATCAGACTTTTCAAAGACAATTGAAATTTTGGAACTAGCATCTTCAGGTAGCTGAATAGTGTCAAATGGTTAGGGTCAAAATGTTTCTTATCAACTTGGGCACAGTGAGGGACTAGAATGGTGTGAATGAATGCTTACCTGAAAATATGGGAGCTGGCATCCTTGCCTCTTTGTAGGGTGTTAGGCAGTATTTATAAGGTAGTTTGAGATAATTTGTTGCTTTTTTTTTCCCCCTTAGAATCTATTGACATTCTTGTTACTTCTCTTTGATAATGATCAAGGCCACTTCGATACATGAAGCTTGTCCAGAAAGTATCCAGCCATATAATATGAAAAATATACTTTTTTGAAGCAGATACAAGAAACCTTTTACATAGAACTGTGACACTTCAAAGTAGGCACCTTGGGACCTCACATAGTTTTCCTAGCATCTCTTCCACAGTCTGCAAAATCCTTTGTTGGAATTATCATCAGCTAACCTGTTGTATTCTCCTGAATCTCATCAATGGTCTGAAATCTCTTCCATTTCAAAGGTGATTTTAGTTTTGGGAAAAGCCAGAAATCACAGGGCACCAAATCTGGGCTGTAGGGGCACTGAATCACCTGGGTGGTTTGATGTTTTGCTAAAAAACTCTACACAAGACATGATGCCTAAGCCAACGTGCTATTGCAATGAAGCTGCCGATCACCAGTTGCCCAAAGCTGCAGCCATTTTCACCGTCTTGCATCTCTCAACCAATGAAGAAAATTGAAGTAGTACTCCTTATTAATTGTGTGGCTTGGAGGGGCATACTTGTAATGGACAACACCATCCCAATTTAAAAACAAAACAAAACACAGTTAACATGGTCTTGATCTTGCTGAGACTTTGCCCTGTCTTCTTTGGGTGTGGAGAACCAGGCAACTTCCACTGGGACAACTGGGCCTTTGTTTCTGGATCATAGCCATATGACTGTCTTGAGGAAATCTGGTTCATCATCAGCAGTTTGAATCAAGTCATTAGCAACTTCAGCATGATGTTCCTTCTAGTCTGGTAGCAGAAGCCATGGAATGAATTTTGCCATGGCACATTTCATACCAACATCATGCATCAAAGCCTTGGACACAGTCGTTTTTGGAATTCTCAAATCAGCTACTAGTTCTCCCACTGTCAGTCACCAATCTTTGTTGATTGCAGCCAGTACACGTTCAACATCCTCAGGTGTTCCACTTATTGCAGGTCTTCCAGAATGTGGATTACTTTCAGCAGATTCTTGACCATCTTTGAAGCATTTGTGCCACACTTTTATCTGTGCTGCACTCATTTCATCATCCCTGAAAGCCTTCTGAATCACCTGAATAGTTTCTGCAGAAAAATGCACAAGCTTACTGCAAAATTTGATGCAGATTTGTTGCTCTACTCTGTCATTTTGAATGTAACAGTCATACAATACACTTGCTAACTCAATGGCATCTCCTGCCCCCACTGACTGGTACAGTGAAGTTATTATTGTTTACACATGTGCATTCTAGTCCACTCTCCTTGGCTGCCAGGTTACATCAGTATTGTGCAAACCATTCTTGTTATATTAACAATGGCTGGATGTTTTTTGGACAGACCTTGTATAGTAACAATAATAATGCTCCCCCTAATTCTTATGTGCTAAACAGGCTCTCTTCATAAACTCCCTTAGTCAACAACCCCCTGAGATAGGTCCTGCTACACTTATGAGAGCATGGGACTTACCAAGTCATGCCTTGCTCCATGTTACATGACTAAGAAATGTGGGACCTGCACTTAAAACTTTGTTTGACTTGAAAGATTGTTCATTAGCCACCACTATCCATTTTCTTTCATGAGAAGGCATTGCATATTCCTCAGTGAAGGATTTGAAACCATTTCCTAGGGTGGTGAACAAGATTTACTGTATTCCATTCTGAAATGTGACCCACAGAGAAAAATAAAAACTGGAGTCTGCTCAGTACAGATCTTTGTTTTTTTTTTTAACATGCTTTTAAAAAAAAAAATTATTGTTGTTGTATTACATCCATCCCCTTTTTGCTCCCCTCTGTCCCCCTCCAATGCAGATCTTTTTAGTCATACCTACCATAACCACTCATGAAGAAGGACCATCTTTGTTTCCTGGATGTGTTGGTGTGAGATGTACTTTCAAAATAGAGGAAATCTGGACCAAGACTGTTGCCTTGTTGAGACATCAGGTAGATTAGATTCTCTGCCTGGAGAAAAATCCAGTGGTTTTTCTATCTTGAACTTGTAATACATCTTGTCTTCAGTTTCCTCAGATTGACCTCTCAGGGGATACTGAGGCAGCTTAACATGACTGCATGACCAAAAATGACTTACTCTCTGAACCTTAGGATCTTCATCTGTATAATGAGGTTAATAATATTATGAATTACACAGAATAACTTGTGAGGACATAATTTAGTAATGTACATTAGGGATTCAAAAGATATCAGTTGCTACTGTTTTGTCTTTATTTGTCCAGGACTCCTTTTTCACATTTCTCAGATGGGGCAGAAGGAGTAGCTCCATTCTGAACTGTGTTTGAGTGACCTGACAATGAATGACAATGGATGGGGGAGGAAGGAAGCAGAAATCTGAGACCTGTGGACAAGCTCAGGGGGTCAGAAAGCTTCAGGGGGAACAGCAAGTTCAGTCTCACTGATAACACTTGGTGTCATAGATTCTGACTACTGACAAGAAGTGGTAATTGAGGTTGGCTCTTGGCACTTAGAAAGTTCATCAGGAAATGATAGGTAACATAGCAAGCTAGCAGAAGATGATGAATCAGTCATTTGGCATTAGGGACTGAAGTATATACTGTTCAGAAGCAAAGCTCTGTAGACTGGGTAAATACAAGGTTGTGGGAAAAGGCTGGTGTTCTAATTACTATTGCAGCCTACTACAAGCCCTAGCAGCATAAAATAAATATTCTATTAGGCTCAGCACTCTGTGGGTCAGGAGCTGAGGAGGATTTGTCTCAGCTCCCTGATATCTGGGCTTCTTTTGGAAAGACTTAAAGGTTGGCAGTTACTCAGTCACTCAAAGCAGGAACCAGCTGGAGGTACCTGCACTTACATATCTAGTGGTAACACTGGTTATAGTTGGACCTTCAGCCAGGATATCAGATAGAACACCTACATGTGGTCTTTTCATGTGGACTGTTTTAGGCTCTCCGAACCAGTATGGTGTTAGGTATTGAGATTCAGTATCCCATGATAGCAGGCAGAAATCTATGTCATTTTTCTTATTCAGCCTCCAAATCACACATGTGTGACATACTCTAGGTTTAGGGGGAGGGGACAGGAGCCCCACCCCTCGATGGGAGGGATGTCAAAGGGGCATTGTAAGAAAGCATGGGGATATTGTTGCTTCATCTTTAGGAAATCTCATCTGTCGCTACCAACTAGCTGCGTGATGTCGAGCAAGTCTCGTAAAATCTTTGTGCCTCAACTTTCTCACCTGTGAACTGGGACCATTGTTGGTACCCATCTTACTGGATCATCATGAAGATTAAGTGATCCAAGATCTTGAAAAGGATGCAGAACAAAAGCTGGCCATCATAAACACCAATTAAGGCAACTGTTTACTACTATTTTCTTCACTAAGAAGGTTTCCGAGGTAGAAACTTGGGTGTCAGGAATCATCCAGGAACAAGTCTGAGATCTAACCCAAGGGACAAAGTCCAGGATAACCTGTTAGAGATGAGGGCCTGATGCCATACGTGGGGCTGGAGCTGATTAAATGCTTCCCTTTTGGATCAGACTGGATCCTAGAGGTGCAGTCTCTGTTTTAGCAGTAGAGAGGAGAAGGGGGCCCATGGCTTCTGTGGGGAGGAGGGGCACTGGCACAGGAAGAACACAGAGCCTGATCCAGCCCCATCTAATAAGCACAGACCTTACCATACCCATCCTTCCCCCCACCCCCTTTCTCAGTGAGAGCCTCTTTCTGTCTCATCCTGTCTCATCTTACTTGCGAAGTAAAAGGCTTGGAACTGATTGTATTAAATCAGTAGTGAATGACAGGACAGAAGCCTCATCTACTGTGACCAAGACTTGTTTTGTCTATTTGGGACATATGATTTGAAGCAGAAAACAGTTGCATGTGCAGGCTCCACTGTTGGCTCTGTGCACCGCTGTGGTGTAAGTCAGAGTTCTTTGGTCACAGGTGACAGAGGCCCAGTTTAAACTAGCTAAAGCTGAAAAGGTAAATTATTTGCTTGCTTAGCTGAAAAGTCCAGAAGGAGACAGCCTCATTTAGGCCATGGGTCCAAATGATGTTTTTAGGAATCTTGTCTCTATCTCTCAGAGCAATTTTTTTTTTTTTTTTAATTTTTGATCCATTCTCAAGATAAATCCATTCATTCATTAATTTATCCATTAAGTATTTGTTTGGGGCTTATGATGCACAAGGCATGCTTTAGGCACTGGGGCAGCAGTGAATAAGATAGTAAAGTCCTTAATTTGGGGGAATTTATTTCCAGGAGGCAAGAGAGAATAAGTGAGTAAACAAATGAATGAATGTGTAACTTAAGATAATGCTGTGATGAAGGCAATAAAGCTGGGCACTGAGTATAGAATGATAGTAAAGAACATGGTCATAGAACACCTCTCTGAGTTGGCAATGCCTGAGAAGGCACATGTGTACACAAACAGAGCCACTGTGTGCTGTTAAAGGAAAGAGTTTCCAGGCAGAAGGAACAGACCTGCAAAGGCTTTGAGGCAGGTATGAGCTTGCTCTGTTTGAGTAACTAAAAGGAGGCAAATATGGCTGGGGCTCAGTGACCTAAGAGGAAAGTCATGTGACAAAAGTCAGAGAGGCAGATCATTCAGGGATTGTGGCCATGAGGAATTTATATTGTTTTAAATATAATTAGAAGCCACTGGTGGTTTTTAAGTGGGGGAACAATATGTTCTTATTTGCCTGTTTAAAAGATCACTCTTTCAGCTTTGTAGAGAATATGATGGCAATGAGGAACTTTCTTGGCTCAAGGCCGACAACCTTTCTGATTAGCAACTACTTCAGACAAAATCCCAAGGAGGGATCTCATTGATCAGCCTTGAGTCACATACAAATTCATGGGCCAATCACTGTGGCCATAGTGATGTGGTATTTTGACTGTCCCAGCCAAGGTCACATACCTACTCTGGACTCTGCCCCATGTACTGAGAATGAAGGAGTAATTCCTTAAGTGAAAATTGTGGCTACACTTAAGAAATGAGGTAATGGATGCTGGTCAGGCAAAAGTTATAGGCGTACCCTGTGCCCCTCAGTGACATTCCTGAAGTGTAGACACTTGTCTCTGTATCAGAATATTCAGTGATGTCCAAGAAGCTCCTTCCTCCTTTTCTTGTCCCATGCCACCCCCTACCCCAGGGAATGGCTTCGAAGTTTTAACTCAGGGTAATTTCTACCTATATGATCCTCATTCTACCTTCTAAAGCCTGTCAAGTATGCCAGGAACCTGTTTGTATAGCCCTTGTGATGGGAATAGTTGCATCTCTCTGGAATATTTTTCCACCTTAATAACCCGAGTTCATTCCTTTCTCTACCCAAATCACAATATCATTGCCATTCTGGTCACTTTCCTTAGAGTGCTTTGAACTTCATCAGATTTTCAAATGCTGTGGTCTGTTAACAGGGGTGACTCCTAGTTTAATGGGAATAATTCCTTATTTAAAGCCTGATTTAAGCTGAAATAAAACAGTATAGTATGCAAATGAGGTTGCTCCAAGCTCCAGATAAAGATGTCACACCAGTCAATAACTCATCGATGTTGGAGGAGACAAGGTGAGCAAAAAGCAGCTTTGAAAGCAGAACGGGAAGTTCCCAGGGAAATATGCCTGGCTCCTTTAGGTTTTCTGTGCTATTGTGATGTCCTGTAGTTTGTGAGCCCCTGTCTCATTTACGGGAAAAGAGTTGGTAGGAATATTCCTCCCAAACCATCCATAGTTACCTCCATTTGTGGCACCCATCATGTGATCTAGTTATGCATTTAATTAGCAAGCATCTATTGAATACCTGCTGCATACCAGCTACTGGGAAGAAGGGATGTAGAGAAAACAAATCTTCTGTACTTGTCTGGTGTGGGGGACATATCAGAAAATCAGTAATGGCAAGGAAGTGGTCTCAGGGATGTCATAAGAGTATATGTCAAGGGAATCTTTCTAGGAAGGACCTGAGACTGGGGCTGCAAGGGCAGGATACACAGGTAAGGCAGTGTGTGTGTGTGTGTGTGTGTGTGTGTGTGTTGTGTGTGTGTTCTGGGCAGTAGAAAGAAAGCAGTGTATACAAAGAAAGGTGCGCCAGGGCTTGTGAGATGGTGTAATGTGAGTTAAAACATGACTGGGAGGAGAGATAAATGGGATATGGCCGGATATTAAAGCTCGGTCAGTTGACAAGGATCAGACAGTATAGGTCCGGAATGTCATATGAGAGCAACGGGGAATGATTGAGAGTTTCAGTTAGGGGCAGTGACATGGTCAGAGTTGTGTTTCAGAAGGCTCCCTCTGATAACTTTGTAGATGATGGACAGGGCCTGGGGTGGTCAGAAGACAGGGCATGGGAGTGCGGTGAGCAGGCAGTGGACCAGGGAAGGATGAAAACCAGAGATGAAACAGTGGCTGTCCTGGAACAGAACAATATGCACTAGATGGCTTAAACACGGATGTTTATTTCTCACAGCTATGAGGACTGGAAGTCCAAGATCAAGGCACTGGCAGATTTGGTACCTGGTGAGGACCCTCTGCCTGATTTTCATGCACTTCCTTTATTGCTGTGTCCTCACAAGGCAGAGAGATATCTCTCTCATGTCTCTTCTTATAAGGGTACCAATTTCATTCATGATCCTGTCTCCTCATGACATGATCACCTTCCAAAGGCCCCACTTCCAGGTACTATCACATTGGGGGTTAGGCTTCAACATAGGGACTGAGAAGCTGTAAGAGAGGGACTGCTTCCACCTCCCTTATGGCTTCACCAAACCAACCATATCTCAGTCTTGTTAGAGGCTCACCTGGCATTGAAAACAATTGATTCCAGTGCTGTTGCTTATCTAGTCATACACACACCTCACTATCACAACACTAAAGAACAGATTGCTTATGTTAGGGGAACATGAGCTCTGGTCTCTTTGCAGGATTGTGATGAGGACTGAACCAACTGGGAATGGGGAACAGCTAGAAATGGGGAGCAGATGGTTGAACCTATGGAGTTGGTCTTCTTTTTTCCTTCTCCTTTGCCCTCCTGGGTGATGTTGAGGAGTTCCTGGAAGGCTGCCTCAGTGAAAGAGCTCTGTAGTTGATGAAATGTTTTTCAGACCAAGGTTTTAGTCTTTTTTCTAGTTTATTTTCAGTTCTTTCTTTTTTCCTTTCTCATTTTAGCAGATGAGAACTCTCACTCTGTGTGACAGCTGATGTTCTGGAAGTGACAAGGCATCTCATTTGGGACAGGATGTACTTGGGGATTTTTATCTGTGAAAACAGTGCTCATCTGAGGAAGTCTGTGAAGTGGCACCTGGCAGTATGTCAGCAGTCTCAAGCTCAGTTGAGGGAAAGGAGGCATTTGCCAGGGCCTCTGTCACGTGACCTGCAGATTCTGCTTCTCAATTGTCCTCTCTCTCACCATTCTGACCATCCTTGGATTTTACTTATCTTCTGTCAAACTAACAACCTCTCTACTCATCTCCTGAGGCTAGTCTCCCAGCCTCGAACTCATGTTGCCTCCAAGCAGATGACATTGGTTGTACTAAAAGCACTCTGATATTAATATTTATTTTATGAACCAGGCACAATTCCAAATGCTTTGCATGTATTAACTCATGTTTTTCTTACAGAAAGTTCTTGTAAAACAGACCTCATCACCCCTCTGCACAAAAGGAATGGGATTTCCCAGACTCTCCCTCTTACACTTCACCTTCATGGAGTGATGACACTAGAACATCACTGTGAATGACTTTCAGGAATTCAGTCATATTGCCTGGCACCTTGGCCATTGTTTGCTCAACTTTTTCTGTAAATTAACTCACTTTGAAAATCATTTAGTGGATCAAATAAAAGAAATGCACTCTCTCTTTTAGTGCAGTGTTATTAGTAAAAGATAACCATAAGCACAAATAAAATGCAAATAAAACAGAACAATTACTAATGCCTAATTGGGGACTGATGGCCAGGCTTTCCCAGAGGCCAGTATTCTTTGTACTAAAGGGACATGAGTAAGAGAAGGATGTTAAAGTTACAACAAAATCCAACCAAGACTTTCTCCTTGGTGTAAAACCAAGCTGTAAATATGAGGGTATCTTTCTCATATGACTCAGTGCTCTTTGTTCTGTGTTCCTCTGTCTTCTGACATTATCTCACACTAACTCAAAGCAGTCATTATTTTGGAAAGTACTGTTTAACAAACTAAAGCACATTGGGCTCCAGATCTGTTTGATCGTCTCCTTCTCTTTCCACTCCCTGGCCCAATCTCTCTCTCCCCACTCCAGTGTCACTATTCCAGTGTAATGTCTCTTTTTTTTCTGTTTCTCTGCCTTTTCTTATAGTCTTCTGTGACTTGTGGCCCTGTCCTTCCAACTCTAGCTGTCACAGTAGTGTACATTTCTTCAGATGTCACTCCAGTGATGGCTCCTCTTTAATGTCTTCCCCAAATCTCAAAGTAGAGAGCCAGTCCCTTCTCTATTCCCAGCTTGAATAAACCTCTCCATCTCACCACATCCTGGAGGTTTCTAAGAGAGACACTGCTGGTGGCTAACCCAACATGCACCCCACCCCCCTTTCCCAGGTAGAAGTTGAACAGCTCAAGATGGGCTTCACTGACTCCCTGAGCCTACAAGGGGAAGACCAGTGACTCAGTTCTGTCCATTGAGATGTCGAACATGTCTGTTGAAAGACTTCTAGAAAAGTTTTGCTTCTCAATGGTGAGAACAAGCATATGAGAAGACCCCATTAGAGCTGCCCCTTCCTAATTCTTTCGTCTCAAAAACAAATGTGGTACCTCCATCAGTGGCATCATCCCTGTTGTGGTCACACAGCAGCAGGAATGGGGATAATGACTCAACACCCTAATGAAGGAGGAGGAGAAAGATATCCATAACTCATTGAGAGATCCTGGAGCTGCCCAACCAACCCTGGGGCACCTCCTTTCACACTTCTTGTTAAAGAAATTATACATGGCATCCTGGTTTTAGCTGCTATTAACTTTAAGTTCCTTTACATGCAGTTGAGCACATTCTTAATGGGAAGAGTTTCTTTACTAATCTCCATCCCTTTATGGATTTTGAGCAATTCCAAGATAGGAGTGTAGTGTTTGTCCTTATAATCCCCTCAGTCACATGAGCTTTGTGCATAGTTGTTTTTGCTATTGTTATATTCAAAACAGCAGATATTTATTCAAACTGTGTCTTTCTGGCTCCAGAACCCGGATGCTTTACTACTATGGTGTAATTTTGGTCATTGATCAAAGTGGAATGAATGAAAGAATGAATGAATTACTTATCAGCAAGAGAATTTGCAGAAATTTGTTTCTATGCCAATTTTACTTCACACATTTATTAGAACTTATGTCACAATTTTAAAAATAAGGCTGTCATTTATTCTGTATTTTGTTTTGCTTTTGTTTTATTTTTTTCTAACTTTCTTTATCCTAAACTATGTAAATTTACATTCTTGAGCTTTCAGTGGGGCATTAAAGAGAAAAAGGTTGAACTCAGATCCTTTTAAATGCCAGGTGAATGTTAGGTATGTGGATTAATGTAACAAAGCAACCCTGGAATGTAGCTGTGAACAGAGGAATGGAAGAGAGGATGGCTATTTTTTAAAAAATATTTTATTTATTATCTTTAGAGAGAGAGGGGAAAGGAGAGAGGCAAAGAGGGAGAGAGAAAGGTGGTTGCCTTTCACCTGCCTCCAGCTATGAACCTGGCTGGAGATCTGGCTTGCAAGCTGGTTATGTGCCCTGGCTGGTAATTGAACCAGTGACCTGTGGGTTCTCAGGCCAGTGCCTTATCCACTGTGCCATCATCAGGGCTGAGGATGACTATTTTTATATGATGATCCTACGAGACTGGGTTCTATGTTCTTGCTACTGTCACCTGGGTAACACCTGTTTCAGGATGGCTATGATACCCTACCATTGGAATAAGGTCTGCAATTCCAGGAAGTCAGGACAGGGGTCCTGTGGTGCACCTCTGGAGTAACCATGCAGTCAGTCCTAGGGAAGGGTCTCTGGCTTCCCAAGCTCATATTCATTGAATCCCCCTGCTCCCTGTGGGTTCCTAGTGAGGATACCTGGGACAGAATCCACCCCTGCAGCTTCACACCTTTCTATGCCTCCGCCCAGTGCCTGTACTTCGTAGCCATGGCTCCATGGGGTCCCAAGTGCATGTAAAATTGTCTTGGAGCCACTCTCAGCATTGTGGAAATTTAACCAGCTTCCTGGGAACCAGGGAGGAACAGGAAACATTCAGCAGACAATCTTAAAATACTTTTTTGCTTCTTCCCCTTATGTTCCCTGCACTTACAGAGACGGATGTTTCAGTACTTCTCTTCTTCAAGTGTGTCAGTAAGTCCTCATGTAATGTCGTTGACAAGTTCTGCAACTTTCAGTGAAATGACACATAACAAAACCCATTTCACCATGAACTCTTAATTGATAAAAACAGGAGTTAAGTTCCTCTGGCATCTCACTGACATTGAACAAAATGACATTGACCAAGATGACACTATCCAAGGACCTGCTGCACCTGTATTTTTCAGCCCTTGCTTTCCTCATGCCTTTTCTTATCATCTGCCCCTGCTCTCATTTTTTTTTTTTTTGTTTTCTTTAATTACAGAATTCCCCAGAAACCTGTCTGGCCAGACAGGGCTTTCCTTGGAGGTTTGGAAAGTGGGGAAAAATGAGTTTAGCCTAAATATAAGTGTACCAATATCATTTCATCTTACTATGTGTATATGTCTACTATCTACTAGATTTGTCAGTGTGTCTATATCCATCTCCACACCACATCTCTATGGTAACATGGATATTAATCTGTATTTCTCTTTTCTGTGTGTCTTCCTCCACCGTGTTTTTCCTTCTCTCTCCTGGTCTTGTTCCAAACAAAGAGGCAATCAGCTTGGTGCTCATTGCCTCCAGGGAGGAGTCTGGAAGGAAGAAAACTCAGATTGCTTACCCCATCCTTTCTTCCTGGCTCTTGTGATCAAAAGCTAAAGTGTAAGGGTTTTGGATATAGCATGTGGGTCTTCTCACCACCTTAGAAGGAGAGTCACTCCCTTGAACCCACCCAGTAGGAGGATGAGTGAAGAGAAGGGAAGAAGAGATCTCTGGGTACAGAAGAGAGGTGACACCAGCTATGCTTTCTAGATACACACAGGGGGACCATGGACTCCACAAGAAAATGTGCTTTTAGGCAAATGGCTCCAGGCAGCTTAAACACATTGCCAGGTGCTGAGAATGGTGCAGAAGTAGCCTTTGAGGCATCATGGTAAGGCTAGAGCAGCCACACTGGCTGGATAAGTCACTGGAGTCATTAGCATTCTACCCCCAAACTTCCAGCCCCGTGACATTAAACCTCAAGGTCAGGGCAAGACATCAGTAAGAACTAGAAATGTTTCCATCCACTGCATTCTGCATAATAGAAACTTTGAGTCAGAACTGAAGTTGCTTTATAAAAATGAAGGTGATAGATAGGTAGATTGACAGACATAGATATAAATATGTATGAATGTATGTATATGATATTTGTACTCCCATACCTGAGTGGTGTAATGCATACCTGTTTCTTTGTTTCATTGATTACTTGTAAGGATACAGGTATAAATATGAATATGGTTATATTAAGTCCCCTCAACTTAGCATAACTCTTTCTTGGTGCATTCTTTGTAGATCTGAATAGCTACTGACATCCCTAATTATTAGAAACAAAAAAGGTGGCTGAGCATTCTTGTCCATACCTTTATCTCATATTTCTCCCTTACTCCTATTGCTCTGTACTCTAATTTCCATTTAGCCATCTTGAACATCCTTCAATGCCTGCCTCTCTCTCTCTCACATCCACAGCTTGCACACATTACTTATGTCTAGAACTACCTTCATCCCACCCAACCTGATCCACACACTTTTTTGCCTGAATAATTCTTATATATCTTTTGCGTATCAGTAGATAAATACTTTTTATTTTTCAGGAAAATTACTTTCACCACTCCCTTCCAATTTTGACATATTTGCATCACTTAAATAGTTCCACAAACATACCAGGGCTTAGTAAATATTTGGTGAAAGAAAGAATAAATGTCAGGATGAATCAGTAAATTAATAAGAATAAGCAAATGAATAAGTGAATGGGTAAGTAAATGACTAGAAAGATGGGTGGGTGGATGGGTGGATGGATGGATAGGTGGATGGATGCATTAGTGAGCAAATGATGTTTGAGACCTCTGGCCTCTCACACCTTAGTGATATCTGTATTCACTGTTCTTCAGCTTCCTTGAGTCCAGGATGCCAGTCAAACATTTTTGTTCCTTTCATCTTGGTGTCAAGGAGCTGAAATAACAGGGGGAGGCATTTGCTTTTTAAAATCAAATTTTATTTTGAGCTGTTAGAGGCCAGGGCAGTAAACCAAAGGCATAAATCACCCCTTTTGTTTTGTATATTAGCACTTGGCCATTAGAATTCATGAATTTGTGGGAAGAGATTGCCTGGCTTCATAGATCACCAAGGGCAACCACAGTCATTCATTCACTGTTGTCGTCATTCATCTCTTCAGTTAGTCTTTTAATAGAGCTTGGCATTTAAGAAAATAAAAGAATTTTGGAATTTTAATAAAATTGAGATCTAATTCAATTTTGCTATTTACTAGCTGTGCCTCTTTGGGATGGCTTTGTAGCTTTTCAGAGCCTCAACTAGCTTACCTTTTGCGTAAAATGAGGCTGGACCTATGTAACTCTCAGGGTTGTTCTGAGCATTAAATGAGTTAATATACATTAAGCATATTGCATAGTATCTGGTACAGAGGCAATGCTCAATAAATGTTCTCTTATTAAAACTCCCAAATTTATTAAGTCTCCCTGTCATCAAACACTTGCTTAACTTCTGTTGACTACCAAACCCTGAGCAGAATAAAATATGCTTCCTACCTTTAACAACATCACAGTCAGCTGAGGTTGACAGATACATGGGTCAATAATTAGAAACTGACAAGACTCCATAGTGGCATGTAGAAACTGGCAGGACCAGACAGGAGTGACTCACCCTCTCTTCTGGGATATTGGTAACCTGGCTGGAGTAGCTTAGAATTCTGGTCTCATCATGCAGGGAAGGTAATGTTGGAATTATAAAATGTCTTAAGCTGGGAAGTGATATGATTGGATTTTCTCCCTACAACATCCTTGGCAGTATAGCAAAGGAAGTAATGTAGACAAATGAGAATTGAGAAAAGGAGATGGAGAGTCAGGTGTTAAAGGAGCTGCTGTGAAGTGGGAAGCATCTGCATTACGGAAGAGGGGAATGCAGAGAAGGGGAATTTGTCAGAACCGCAGACAGTCAGACCCCCTGGGGCTCCCAGGTGATTCGCAGGTGCACTGAGGCTTGAGAAGGACTGCAGGTGGGCCCATTAGGTTTGGTGACCACATGGATGTGGGGGTGAAATCCCTGATGAGTAAATCAGGAATTAGTGAATCCACAGAATCAAGCATACATCCTGGATGCTGCTTCTTCAGTAATGGGAAATGGTTATATTCCTCACAAATGACATTTTCCCCCTGAAATGACTGAATAAAAAGAGACCCACAGTTTCTCCTTGAGCCCACTCGCAATAGCCCCAGAGCATTCACTTACACATCTTCACACAGTAGGGCAGGTTTCCCCTCATCACCAAAGTCAAAGCTGGGTGTTTATGGCTGGGTGATAAATCCCCAGAACATGGATTTCTCCCTGGAAGTGCTGACTCAGCCTTACCTCCAGCAGTGCAAATGATGCCACAGTAAAATGTGTATATCAAAGTTGTGATGACTGTAAAGGTCTTTTAAAACTGAGTTGACACTGTGGTATGTTTCCTTGAGATAAGGTGAGGATTTACATTCATAAACAGAATTGTGAAGCCTGAGACACATAATTGGCAATTGGAGGTGCTGAGATTTGGGGCTCTTTGCCCTTGATCCTCACTGGAGACTACTTTCTCTTTCTGCGGGAGGCAGTCTCACTTTTTAGCTTTTAATCTGGCTTTGTGCACAGAGATGGAGAAGCAGGTTGGAGTACCTCCTGAAAGTGCTTTTCAAGCCAATTCAGTCCAACAAAACACATTTTATGGAGTCCTACCCTGGGCCAGGCACTTAACCATGCACCCAGAATGAAAAAATGAACAAGAAATTTCTACTTTAACAAACTCACCATCCAGCTGCAAAGCAGACCCTTGTTTTTCATGTATTTGGCAAATGTATTCTGAATGCTAATTACATATGCCAGGAAGTAATTCTGGGGGCTGGGATTCAGAGTAAACATGACAAAGTCACTGTCCTGAAGATGTTCATATTTCAATAAGAGAAAACAGGCAGTAAAATGCATAAGCAGATAAACAGGAAATATAATTTAATACCAGGGAATAAGTGCTGGACCAGAGGGCCCTGTGGGATCACAGAAAGAAACACATCTGTGCAAGAAAATCAGAAACTGAGGACAGAGAAGATTCTGGAAATTCAGGTTTATAAGAAAAGACCTGGAGGTGTCAAGGTACAAGGCAAGCTAAGTGCTAGTGTGACTGGTATCTGGGATGTGTGTTTGGGCTTAACTCCCAAGGGAGGTAAAATGAGCTAGATTCCTAGTGAACTGCTAACAACATTAGATTTTGGGCAATAGAGAAATGTTACATTATGCCAGCAGGTTCGTGGAGATGGCTGCCATGGCCGTAATGGGGCAAGGGACATAGAGACACAGGGGTTAGTTCTAACAGACTCAGGAGGGAGCTAGGGGAGTGAGTAGGGATGGGGATGTGGGGCAGGTGAGTGGTTTAGGTGTGGACATGTAATCACTTTTCCCAGAGTAAAGGTAACATGGATCTTGACACTGTGGCCATTTCTTTGGGGGTGTGTAGTTCTCTCTCTGACATGTTTCTGAAGGATGTCCTCAAATGCAGGGGGTAAAGAAAGCCGAAGGTCCATCAGTGACCCAAGGCCTCAGCCACCTGTGGCACTGGGCAGCACAAAGTGGGTGTAGAGAAGGGCCTCCAATACCCTCGTCCCAACAGTCAATATTTATCTTTCTCTAAGTGCTTGATTAGGGTTGTTCATGGTGCTGACCCCTTGAAACACATGTGCAGCACACATGTTCTGCATTACAAAGTGTGTATTTTTAATATTGATTTTTCAAAATCCTACAGGCCTCATTGATTTTCACAGGACCAGGAAGACAGACTGTGATAAACCAGAGACACTTAACAGCTTCATCAACCCGAAGGACATGACTTATTTTCCTCTTTCTTGAACTTTGCTTGGCTTCCTGGGAGTATAACTTATTTTTATTTCTCTCTTTATTTCTTTATTTTGTATCAGCCTGTATTAAAGTCCTATAAATAACCTTGGAGACACACACAACAGATTCATTTAATTTTTCTTTAGTTATCCTAACTCATAATAGATGTGTGTTTGTGATAGGCCAGGGGAGGGGAGATGAATCTTGGATGTGGGGAGAGATATGAGAAGCCTCCTGGCATCTGTGCGGGAACAACCTGACTGATTTCAGGAGGTCGGCAAACAGTGCAGATCAGCCTGGCTAGTTCTACTTGGACCCAGCCACTGGCCACAGCTGAGTCCCTTGGAGGCCACAATACAAGTCACAGGAGCAGGGAGGGTGATGTTCCTAGAATGTGTCTTTTGGCATACCTGACTGTGCTGCCTGCCATTCCATGGCTCAGGCCATGAATTGATGTCTTACTGTCTTCTCTATGTCTATGAGGTGAAGACAGATGGGAGACCTGAGGAGGGGTTTATAGGGGGTGGAGATCAGTTGACTAATCCACAAACAATGATTGAGCACTGGTTATATACCATGTCCTGTGCTGGGAGCTGGTCTGTGTGAGGTATATTCCAGATCCTCATGGATAAGGACCTGAAGGTGAGGGCAAATATACTTTGCATTACCCATGGAAATCACTGAGTGTCTCACCTAAGGCACAAGGCAGGCTGGGGCATCAAGAATATGAGCCGGGGTGAGGACAAGCTCTTAAGAATCAGTGTGGCAGGGCAGCATTAGTGTGTCTCTGTGAGTGTTTGGGGGCACATCTTGCCTAGGTGTGATACAATATATTCAATGCTAAGAGTATATTGTCATGTGCATGTTAGACTCACAGCACAGAAAGGTACAGATAAGATAGGGAAAGTATGAAGTGCAGATCCTTAGGAGAGAAGGTCATAGGAACCAGGGAAGGCATCAGAGTTCAACTACCTTGTCTTGGGAGACAGTTCAGCCTTTGTTTAAAAGATTAAAGAGAAGAAGCCAGGACAAAAATCCAGTTGGGTGGTGTGGTGTGGTGTGGTTGTGGAGATGTGCCCTTCCACAGCCCTGGCTGAGACTGCTGGTATACCGCCACCGCAACAGGGTGAGGATTGGAGCAGAGCGCCCAGACCCTAGATGACGTGCACCACTCACCTGGGGATGTTGTGAGCGTGTTCTGCAGGTCAGGGTGGGCTGAGATTCTGCATTTCTAACAAGCTCCCATATGTCTGCTGGCCACACTTTGCAAAGCAAGGGAGTAGAGGAACCCTGTGTGAGTGGACACAGTTGGGAAACGTTAGAGGACACGCCAGCTACAGATGGACGTATGTCACCTGGGAAGTAACTACCTGGGAATTTCACTGAGACTCAGTACATTTTTACTGGCCATCCTTCATCTGTCTCTCCAAACAGCACTATCATATACATGATCATGAACCTCTTTGGACAAATGTGCAAAATGAGGCAAAGTGACCGCCTCATTGAACAGGGTCCCTGAGCTGCAGGCTCAGCTCTCCAGAGGGCTATGAGGCATCAGAGTCGGCTCTGCTGTGAAGCAGCTTTGGGACTCTGGGCCCATCCCTTCTTGAAGTCTCACCTGTAAAATGGGATCTTGTGTGGATAAAAGGACACAAACTATGTAAAGGATTTTGTATAGGGTATAGTCTAGAAACAGTGTTATTATCCAAGGATTGACATTCTTTTCCTGTAAAGACCTGACAGTAAACATTCCAGAGTTTGAGGGTGTTAAGGTCCCTGTCATGACTACTCAACTCTGCTGTTTTGTAATAAAAACATCATGGACAATAATGGGTGTGCCTGTATTTCAGTATAGTTCCCAAACAGAGGATAGGACAGAATTTCCCTAGGCTGTGGTTTATTGACCCTTGATAGGATTATTATAATAAGATTCTTACCAAGTAAGCACAGCAAGAGATAAGGAAGAAAGCCCAGGAAGGAGTGTAAATGGAACTTTGCTTAACTCACAGAGGAATCACAAATGATGCCCAGGTCCTATCCATTCCTAGTGGCTTATCTCACCAAAAAGGCAAATAAAACAAAATAATGTAGGTAACTTAATGCCTGGTAATACTGAACTCTTTCATAATGGAGCTGATAGGGACAATGAATACTGACATCACTGTAATCTATTGTATTGAGAAATAAGAAGACATTCCCTCTGAGGCTTCTCTGAGAATTACAGAATGAAATCTCTCTGAGACTGAGCAGCCAGATATATGTTACCAAGTCAGGGGTGGCTGCTCAGTCCTGGGTAATTTCAATGCCCGATTGCACCTTAACGATTCACCAAACCAGGCCCTGTCTGGACTGCCCACCCATTCCCATTTATTTAGGGGGTGTACAAAACTGGGGGTCAGCAGAGTGGGCTAGAGGAGCTGCTGGGAAGGTCCAAGCACCCTGCCTATGTCTCTGTGGGCAGGTGGGCTCATTGTGAGATTGGCCCAGGTACAGAGTCCAGACCACCTGTGGGGCTGATCCTGAGAGCTGTCTCTCCCTTGTGCCCATCTCCCACTCCCCAGCCCCTGGCCACCCAGAAAGGGGCAGGTTTTGGTGTGGTTTTATTCACCCCTGTGTTCCCAGGACTTGGCATGTCTAAAAACTCAGTAAATATAAAGTAACTGAGTGGTGAATGGGTGAATGATATGAAGTGTCTACCTAAATGCAACAGGAAACAGGTAAAAAGATGGGGCTTAGAAGAAGCAGGATCCAGTCTTCAGAGTATAGAAAGGGTACATAGGCCTTGGCTGAGAGGGCTGTTGATTCAAAGGCCTCCGATCCAGCTAGGAAGATACACCCTGGTCCAGCCAAAGAAATAAAGTCCACCAGAAGGAAGCAGAATGTGGATAGATTACCTGGGTCCCATCTTAGAATTCCTGTGATCTCCTCCAATTCTGTTAGTGTATCCTCATCTGCTATGTTTCCTCATCCTGGAAGAGTTCCACCCCATTTCTCCTGGCTTAACTCGTGTCCATCCTTAGCCACTAAGCTATACTGTGCCTCTTTCAGGGAAGGAGACTAAGTGAGTGGGAGCACTCCCCCATCACACCTGCTTTCCCAGCACCCCATGCTTCCCTTGACACACTCTTCATCCTGGGATTATTTGTGCATTTCTGGTTTCTGATTCCTCCAGAATATCAGCTCCAACAGGAGTAGGCACCAGGTGTCATTTCTTCATCATTGCATCCCCACTGGCAAGCACAGGGCTTGGCACACAGAAAGCTTCAGTGAGATTTCACAGCATGGGTCCTGGGTCATCTTAATTCTAGGCACCACCAGGTGGGTGACTCTGGATCTACGCTGGACATGGATGTCTGGAGAAGGACACATTTTCTCCTCTGGCTGGGACTGGGGGAGCATGGATTGATAGCTGGCTCATTTGTTCAGTCCTCATATATTGTATTTTGATGCCAGTGATATAAAGATGAATAAAATACCATCCTTCTCCAGATAAGGGTCACAAAGTAAAGAGAAAGATACTCAAACAGGAAGTTACTATACTGTGAATAATCTGTGAGTAGTGTTCTGTTTCAGAGGATCTGGGCATGTAGAGGAGGCAGCAGGCAGCACAAGTGGATACCACAATCCTCTTGCACCTTCAGGTGTAGGTGGGACACCCTGGACCTTGCTAGAAGGCAGAGAGACTCTGCTTTTCTCATAACTCCCAGTGATATGAATGTTGTTGGTCCTCAAGCCCCACTTTGAGTAGTAACGATTTTCAGAAAGGTGATGAAGGTGAAGCCTTAAGGTACAAATGGGGCATTGCAAGGTGGAGAAGGGAGGAGGAGATGACCAGGCTGATAGAAAGTGGTACAAAGGCCCAGGCTGTGCCGGTACAAAGCTTGTTAGGGTGATTGTAGGAAGTGTGACACAACTGGCTTGTATGGGGTAAGACATGGGGCAGAAAAGGCCCTGAAGGACTAAGCCCATCCTGAAAAGGACAGGGAAACTTGGAAATTCATTCAGTAAATAATAGAAATGAATGTGTCTTAGATAAACCAGGTCATTGACAGGCTGATAGTGATTTACTTTCTAAAGAAGAAATTTAAAATAATTCAAAAGCAGAGACTCCCCCTTCAAAGCAGGGTTTCTTCACCTTGTGGACATCACAGCTAGATGATTTTTTCTTGTTGGGGGCTGCTGTCCTGTAAAGTGGGACACTGAATAGCATCTCCCACTGGATACAGGGAAGCACCCTCCTCCCCAGGTGTGATAACTAAAATGATTGCAGACATTGCCAGGTGTTGCCAGGGTGCAAAGATGTCCCCAGCTGAGAATCACAGCTCTAAGCCACTCGACGTTTTATTCCTCTGGTGCTCCTTTCACAGAGGGCCAGCACCCTCAGGATCCAGCAGCCCTGGTTTCCTGGAATAGGCTCTGCTAAGCACCACCCACGGGCTGTTTCTCTGAAGTGGCAGTGGGAGAGGAACCTGGAGTGAGAAATACTAACGTACCTGCTTATAAATAATGGTTCAAAAAGAATACAATTACTTGCCTTTCCTTCCATTTCTTGGCCCTTCTCTCTTCTTGTTGCACAAGGAGCTGTTGGGGAAATACAGTCATAATGAAAATTCTATGTCCTCAACACCTATGGATGTGTTTGGAGTTCTAAGAATACTCTTTTAAGGTAAAATAATACCCGAAGTAGATTGACACAGATACTGAACTTCTATTAATTTCCTGTCCATCATAAAATCAGCCTAGGTTGGCTGATTTTTTTTAAACAACCCATAACCCCAGCTGATCTGTCCCAACCTTTCTACCTTCCAATTTTCCTGTAGTTATATGTAAACACAGAATGCCAGAGAATATTATTGTGAAAAACATGAATGAACAAAAAAGGCTTATACGTTCTCAATATTTGTTGTCTTGGAGTGCAGTGAACGAGGCAGTAAGCACAGTGGTTAGAGAGCTTGGGCTTCAGCTTACAATAGGCTGGGGTTCATGGGGGAGTCCTGGCCCCATTGCTGAGATTGAGCAGCTACTGAACCTCTCCAAGACTCAGTTCCATGACCTGAAAGAAGAAGCATTCATGAGGGTTGAATGAAAACACATAACAATTTTCTGGCATGTAAGAAAAAGGAAAATTGTTAGGTTTTAGGGGGAACATCATAGTGATGTGTACTTACATGAAACAGGGAGGGGGAAAGACAAGGCTGTCTTCATGATGTGTCCGTTATAGGCCAGGTACCATGGAACACTTGACCACCAGACCACAGGTACAGAAAAACTGAGCAGATCCCTGGCATATCAGAACTCATGTAGCTGGGTTTGACTCCAAAGCTCATGTTCTTTCAACAGTATTACACCCTGTGCTGAAATATGGTTATGCCAATCAAGTAAAACTTGATGGGAGATTTCCATGTGTGGTGCAGGGTTGACACTGAAACTTACACGTGCCTAGTTCACTACTTTCTATGCTGCTGTTCTGATTGTTTAGTTCACTCTTCAGTCAGGTGCCACTGCATTCCTCCTTTTGCCAATTCTGTGACCTCAGGCAAATAATTTAACCTACTTGCACTTCAGTTTTCACATCTCTTCTGATTGGGTTTAAATGAGTAGTTGTGAGGATATTGTCCAGCTCTCACACAGAGTAGAGTCTCATAAATGTTTCTTCTGCTATCACTCTTCCCAAGCACATGTGAGTTGTACAGGTGAACCATAGCTAGACTCTGCAGACCAGTATATGTGGATTACTGTCACACACTCATTGGAGAGTCATGGAGATGATGTTTGGAGCCTTTCAGACAAACACAAGTGTCTTTCCACTGGCCACACCCCCATACCAGCTTTGGGCTTTGCCTCCCCATCATTATACAATTTAGCTTTAACTTTTGCTGTATGTGTAAAGTAGGTATTTGACTTGTTTGGGTAAAGACAGCTTCTCTATAGTTCTTTCACTTGTCAGACTTTCAAGAAATAAGCCTCCCCTTTATTGACAGACTTTAGACACCTTGAAAAATAAAGCAAATAGGTAAAAAACAGAAACTGGTTCAGGGAAACAAAACTTTGCCCTCAGCCATAACTTATTGATTCACCCCAAACATGCTTACTTTAATATCTCCAAGCCTTATGATCAGACATCTTTTTGAGAGAGATGGATAGGATCATTAACTGTAGACCAGGGAGCTGTTGTTTTTACCTTATGCAGACAAATAATAATAACAATTCAATTCAACACATATTTGTTGGGCAGTAAATTTATGCCAGGTGCTAATGATACAAATATGGATAAAATAGTCTTTCTGTTCTGGAGAATAAAGATGTAATAGAATAGTAGGTTTTGCTTGGTATATCAAGTAATTTGTGTATAAAGAAGGCCAAATATCACTGCTGTCATTACAGAGGAGGAAGCTGAACACCCAAATATGAAAAAGGAGATGGCATTCATTCATTCATTCCCTTAACTACGACATATTGTGCCAGGTACTAGATATCCAGCAATGACCACCATAAATAGTGGACTTTGGGAGTTTTCAGACTGCATGAAGAGAAATGGCACTAAGCTGTTAAGTACACAAATGTGAAAATTAGAAATTGCAGAAAGTGCTACAAAGGAGTACAAGACAAGGGCAATTTAGGTGGGGGCTAAGAATGAGGCCAGCAGATGTGACATTGACTGAAATCTGCAAAATCGTACAGACAGTGTAGTAGGAATGAGGACTTTTCCTGGCAGGGGAAAGGAACTGAGGTAGAAAAGAACCTGCATCTTTTAAGAAATTTAAAAATACCAATGTGGGTGGATGCTAGAATTCCCAGTGGAGGAAAAAGTGCAATAGGAGAGTGGTATAGCTGCTGCCATCCCTAATTCCTCCTGAGGTCAGGAAGGTTATATATTTGTATGCATTGAGCCAGCCAGGGACCTGAAGGCTAGAGCATACATGGGCTTCCTTGAGCAGACCTTCACCCTGTGAAAATAGGGATCCCATGTCAACACATTTTCCATTTTCTCCAAGAATGTTCACGATCTTAGAAGTTGGTATCACATTTTAAAAGTTATACTTATAGGAGCTAATTAGAGAAGATGGGACATGTTTGGCGGCAGAATAGGTGTGTTAAGCCTGAGATGCATCAGTCTAAGATCAGGGCATAAGTTAATTTTGGGAGGCATGGCAATGGATGGTTTTGTAAGAAACAGGACTTTGGATATCACTTAGAGAGATAGTGTGGAGAAGAGAAGAGGTCCAAGCCTGAGCCTCAGCAAACTCTAACACAGCAGCAGGTTAGTAGGCTGACAAATAGTGACCAAGTGATTTGGGGGGAAATTAGAAATGCTGGTGTCGCTGAGTCAAAAGATAACATTCAGAAAAGCAGCATAGTTGTACTTGAACACTGACAGAAGTGTGATAAGACTTGAAATGTGTCCTGTGGATTTGGCAATAACTTTAGAAGATTGGTAAGGAAAGAACCTATATGTGAGGGTGTTAAAGGATGAAAGAGAGGATTAAATTCAGTATGAAAAAAATATTTCAGGAAGCTTGGATATAAGGAGATCAGATGGTGAAGCATGGGCTAAGCGTCTAGTCAGCAAAGGGTGTGGCTCTGAGTCCACTTCATATCATCTCTGAGATCTGTGCCTCTTCCCATACTGTTGTCTTTAAGTTTCCACAGCAGCCCACGTGTTCTGACATCAGCATTGATGACATGATTCGCTTCCTCTCCACTGCTCCACCTAAGTCTAACCCTCATACCTGCCTGGGAGTTAAATAGAGGAGCCAGATTGATCTTGTACAGACAAGTTATTTTGGTACACATTTTTTCTCCAGACTTAACTGTGGTTTTGCATTGGTTCAGGAACAGTCTTGCTGTTTATGATAATGACCAATAGGGCCTCTGAGATCAGCAACTCCCCTTTGAGGCCACACCCCTTTTGACTCTATCTCCTACCATGCTTGCTTCAGTCATCCTTTTGCAGAGACACTGGCCTCCTAGCTGCTCTTCAAACACTCCACATCCAACCCCAAGGCTATCTTTTGCACTTATAGTTTCCCGCACCTGGGGTGTTTGCTCTTCAAATGACCACAAAACTTGTTCTTCACTTTCTTCAGGTCTTCATTTATGCAATCATGCCTTTTCAGCTGCCAGATCTAAAATTGCAATCTCTACCCCTCTTGACACTCTATCCAAGTCACGTAACACCATCCAATAGTACTACACTCTTCCCCTGCATATCGTTCCCATTGCTTTTCTCCATACTTTAATGTATGCTGTCGTGGTCTTTGTCTCTCTTGTATTAGTACCTAGTACAGTGTCTGGGGTGGAGTAGATGCTCAAACAACAGTTGTACAGTGAATAAATGAATGAATGAATGGAGCCAGTAACTATGTTCTTAAATTATCAAAGTTGCCCAAAATTCAGGAGAGAGATTTAGAATCCATACACATTTTCTTGGTTCTTAATGTTGGCCATTCATGACAACTACCAATTTTATGTCCATTATTCTTGTGAAGGAGTAATCCTATCTCTCTTTCACAGATGAATAAACAAAGATTTGGGGAATTTAAATGATTTTTTCTTTGGTGGCCAAGACATCAATCTCAAAGTCAGGTTTTGGATCCAGGTCTGTTGATCTAAGTTGTGTTGATCTTGATAAAGAACTTAGGCAACTCAACACTAGGGAGAAAGACAGCCCAATTAAAAAATGGGCAAAGGACCTGAACAGACAACTCTCTGAGGAAGACATACAAAGGGCCCTAAGGCATATGAAAGAATGCTCAACATCACTAGCCATCTGAGAGATGCAAATTAAAACCACAATAAGATACCACTTCACACCTGTCAGAATGGCAATCATCAACAAGTCAACAAATAGTAAGTATTGGTGAGGATGTGGGGAAAAGGGAACCTTGGTGCACTGTTGGTGGGAATGCAGACTGGTTCAGCCACTATGGAAAGCAGTATGGAGTTTCTATAAACAACTAAAAATGGAACTGCCTTTTGATCCAGCAATTCCACTACTAGGATTATACCTAAAGAACCCTGAAACACCAATTCATAAGAACCTATGTACCCCTATGTTCATAGCAGTGCTATTTATACTAGTCAAGCACTGGAAATAGCCAGGGTGCCCATCAGTGGATGAATGGATCAAAAAACGTTGGTACATTTACACAATGGAATACTATAGAAAGAAAGAAGGAACTCCTACCCTTTACAACATGTATGGAACTGGAAACTATTATGCTTAGTGATATAGGCCAGTCAGTAAAAGACAAATACCATATGATCTCACCCATTACAGGACACTGGTAAACAAAACAAACAAGCAAAACAGAACCAGATACATGGGTACAATGAATAGAACTTCAGTGGGCAGAGGGGATGGGAGAGGAGGAGGCAAAGAAGGGGAACAGTTTAGTCAAGGAACTAGCATGGAAGAACCATAGACATGAACAACAAGTGAGATTGACTTTGGTGGGGAGTGGGTTGGTGGGTAAGGGGACAGAGGCAAGTAAAGAGGGGATGGATGTAATACAAAAACAATAAAATTAAATTTTTAAAATTTATGTGAAAAAGTAATGAAGGAAAATGTCCCTAATTTGGCAAGGGAAATAGACATACAATTCCAGGAAGCACAGAGAGTTCCAAATAAGGTAGATGCAGAGTACCATATCGACACATCATAAATAAAATGCCAAAGGCTAAAGATAAACAGAGAATCTTAAAAGTAGCAAGAGAAGAAAAGAGAGTCACCTACAAAGAAATTCCCATAAGACTCTCAGTGGATTTTTCAAAAGAAACTTTGCAGGCAAGAAGGGACCGGTAAGAAGTATTCAAAGTGATGAAAAGCCAGGGCCTACAACCAAGATTACTCTATTCAGAAAAGTTATCATTCAGAATGAAAGGGCAGGTAAAGTGCTTCCTAGAGAAGGTAAAGCTAAAGGAGCACCATGCTCTTATATGTTAAATGTTAAAAGAGACTTAAGAAAAAGAACAAGTCTAACATTTTGAACATTAAAATGACAACAAACTAACAACTACCAACAAATGAATACACACACACACACACACACACACACACACACAAACTAAGAAACAATTAAAACAGGAACAGAACCATAGATATGAAGATCATATGGAGGATTGTCAGTGGGGAGGGGAAAAGGGGAGAATGTGGGAAAAGGTGCAGAGATCAAGAAGCATAACTGGTAAATGCAGAGTAAATGGAGGTGGACATTAGTAATAGTATAAGAAATGGAGAAGTCAAAAAACTTGCATGTATGATCCATGGTCATGAACTAAGTGGGTGGGGGTTGCTGGAGGGAAGGAAGGTACCCAGCAGAGGGGAGCAAAGGGGAAAAAACTGGAACAACTGTAATAGCATAATCAATAAAGTATACTTTAAAAGAAAAGGAGGAGAGGGCCTCACATTTCCTCTGAAGGGCCTGTTGGCATGGCATTATGTAGAACGTAATATAAACTTTTCTGATAAAAACACAGTGTGGCCTTGGCTGGTGTGGCTCAGTGGATTAGTGAGGGCCTATAAACCCAAAGGTTACTGGTTCGATTCCCAGTCAGGGCACATAACCAGGTTGCAAGCCAGGTCTCCAGCCAGGTTCTTGGCTGGAGGCAGGTGAAAAACAACCATACATTGATGCTTCTCTCCCTTTCTTCCTCCCTCCCTGCCCTTCTTTCTGGAAAATAATAAAAATCTTTAATAGAAAATTTAAAAAACAAACAAAAAAACACAGTTGCTTAATGATCATTGCAGCCACCCTTGAAAATTAGGTTTTCTGGCTTCACTGCATTAAGTTCACCAACCTTGTTTTTATTACCCTTGCTTCTTGCATTTTTGCCTCAGCTGCACAAATCCATCTACTGAAAGAATTTCCAGCAGGGCATTCTTTGCTGACACTTCAAACATTAGTGTTCTGTTCTCTGAAACTTTGGAGGAGTGACAGGGTTTCTTGAGGGCTTTTTGGGAGGAAGAGCTGATGCTAATTGGAAGGTACTCTTCATACTCAAAGCTAGATTTCACTTTCGTATTCAACAAAGTTACTAAATGACGGTTCCAAGCCAAGCTTCCTAGTTCTTTCTTTTTTTCTATGTTCAAGCCCAGGTTTTAGTGACTATTTGCCTGAGGCAGCCTGGTGCTTGCAGCTCAAGGCATCCATCCATCAAAGAGGAAGACAGTTTGGTGGAATATAATGGTAATGAGCAGAATTTCTATAACAGAATTAAGCTTGGGTTTGGGTTTCTTTTTTAATGAAGTTTCAGGCATTTCATTTGCTTGCTACTTTTGTATATGTTAATTCTTGAAAATTAAGAAAATATGAGAGACAGTCAAAGGTAGTCTAGAATTCAGGCCATGTATTTTCTCTTGCTGCCTCAATGAAAGGATCTGATATGCAGCTCAGTCCAGTTCATGCATTGATGGATTGATTTGTTTATTCAATAGGTAAATATTTGTTCAGCAGAAGGTGGAGGTTTTGAGGGGCACTCTAGGTGGCCACAGCATCCATCCTGCTTAAGTGGATCCTGCTGGCTTTCTCTGGGAATGTGACCCTGGGCACTCACTACCTAAATTCTGAAAGCTGCCTCTGAGCTTCTTGCTTCTTAACTCCACATAGTCTATAGCCAAGTCCTGTCAAATTTCCCCTCTAGGTGTCTCTTTAATGTATCAGCTTCAGTCATATCCCTGACATCACTCTAGTTAAAGATGTTATCCTCATCTTCTCTCATTTTGAGGATGGCAGTAGACTTCTGTCTGCCTTCCATCCCCTCTGAGGTCTTGACCAATCCATCTTTATCCTACATTCAGGAGACACTTCAAAACCTAAAAGTCATATTACACCTCTGCTAAAAATTATTTAATTGTTTCCCATTATCCTAAGGATAACAATAACTACTATTTACTAATAGTAACTAGTACTTGCTTTGTACTAGATGCTGTTCTGTGTTTTACATATTTGAACCTATTTTCATATATTACCCCATTTCAACAAAACTGAAATCATTGCAATGGCCATAAAATCTTGCAAATCTGACTCCTACATGCCTCTCCTGGTTTATCTTTATAAGTGGTTTCCACACACCTGTCCATCTTACATTCAATGCTGTCTGGTTGAACTTGAAGTGCACCTGCTTCTGGAAATAACCGTATAATTCTGTGTCGTTGCTAAGGCTATGAGCAGCTGACCTCTGCCATCTTGAATATTGAACATGAAAATCCCTGGTCCAGCAGAAAAGCATGATTCTGGCATCCATTCTATTTGGGCAAGCCATTCTCTGACTTGGTTAGGACACTGATTACAAGTCAGGGAATCCATTTCCAATTTGTTTAAGCAAAATGTCGGGATTTATCAGAAGCATACAAGCATCTAATAAATCCCAGGGTATAATCAAGTGAACCCAGCTGCAGATAGGACTAGGCTAAGAACCAAGGTGGAGGTCAACTCTATCCTTCTCCCCAGAACAGGGGTCCATGCTCCAGAACACATGCCTACAGTGAGGCCCACTGACTGGCCCAGAGCAGTGGGCACTTCTCAGCTCAGGTCCAGACTCTTCAAACCCGTCATCTCAATAGCCCTGCAGGGACTAGGATTCCAATCATGTAGGTCAGGGAGGTGGGGTCAAAGAATGTTACACTGTCTGCCAAGGTGGAAGGTGGGGCAGTCAGAAGGGACACTGTGGCCCTGCTAGAAATCCTGAAGGTACTGCTCTGGCTCCAGGTTTGTCATCTTGAAAAGTTTTCTGAGCACCTTGGCTTCTCCCAGCTACTCCCTGCACAGTGCTTGGAGCTCACTGCCACAGTAGGCACCACGGTGCTCTTGAAACATAAACTGCGTGCAGCCCAAACTCCAAGGATCTGGGGATTAAGCAGAAAAACCTCTTGTGCTACTTCAGCAAAGAAGCTACAAATCCCCTAAGTGCCAGTGAAGGGGAGGCTTTAACTGGGAGAACATCGGAGAAATCAAACACTCACTCTGCTCTCATGTCCTAGGAGGGGATTTCTGGTTGCAAACAGTGAATTGAATGTCCCTTTGCAGAGATAAAGCCCACAGTAGCATGGAAGATAGATTGAAACAGTGGAGGCTGGGCATTGCTGAAGGTGGGACAGAATTAGCACCTGTGTCCCTTTGCAAAGGGAACCCCACTGCCTATTAGAGCCGCATGAAATGTCTGAACGAGCCCTTCACCCATCTCTGCTCCCAGCTGCTATGCTGATCCCTGAGCAGGTGAGTCCTGCCCACACCTGCCATTTCTCCTGCACCAGCTCCTGTCTGGGGGGAGCCCAAATTCTTCCCCTCTGTTTAGTGAATGTATCTATTCTATTCTGCATGCTTCACTTACAAAGCACCTCCTCTTTTGAGCTCTTTTAAAAAGCACTTTCATGAGATATGATTTATATTATTACAAAATTCATTCTTATTAAATGTATAACTCAATGGTTTTTAGCAGATTTACAGAGTTGTGCAGTCATCACCACCACCCAGTTTTGAATATTTCCTTCTTCCCCCAAAGATCTTTCAAGCCCTTTTGTATTTGAACAAAAACTGTGTGTTTTGATTGGGAAGGTATTGTCCATCATGAGTACACCCCTTCAGGCCAAACAAGTAACAAGGAGTACTACCTCAATGTTTTTCATCAGTTGAGAGATGCAACATGATGAAAACATCTGCAGCTCTGAGCAACTGGTGATTGGCAGCTTCATCACAACAACACACCTACTTATGCATCATATCTTGTGCAGAGTTTTTTGGTGAAACATCAATCATCCAGGTGACTTAGCCCCCCTACAGCCCAGACTTGGTGCTCTGAGACTTCTGGCTTTTCCCAAAACTAGTCACCTTTGAAAGGGAAGCAACTTCAGACTGTTGATGAATTTTTAGGAAAATACGACAGGACAGCTGATGGCAATGACAACACAGGGTTTTGCAGTGTTTTGAACAGCGGAAGAGATGCTGGAAGAACTGTGTGAGGTCCGAAGGTATCTGCTTTGAAGGGGAGTGAGATACCATTGTGCCATGAACAATGTTTTTTTGTATCTTGCATCATCTTCAATAAATGTCTCTATTTTCCATAGCGTGTGGCTGGATACTTCCTGGACAAGCATTCATCCCTGTTCCTTATCTGTTTATAGGTGATGAGGACTAATCTAACAGCAACAACAAAAAAAGCCAAGTTTTGACTCATGGTCAAGATGGTGCTATAGGTAAAAGGAGTGCTTGCCTCCTCCCATAATTACATCACAATTGCAGCTAAACTACAGAACAACCATCATTCAGAGCTGCCTAAAATCTAATGAAACAGAAGTCCTATAACTAAGGATACAAAAGAAGCCAGATTGAGCCTGAAGGAGGAATGGACATGTCAAATGGGCTGGTCCCACACCTGTGTAGGCTGGCTGAGAATCTGGAAGGATATCATGGCTACAATTGCTACAAGGTCTTCCCTGAAGAGCAAGGGACCCCAGATCCACCATGAGTTCCCAGACCAGGGTTGCATTGCCAGGAATAGACATCCCATAACTTTTGACTGTCATAATTAGTGGGGATTGAGGCTGAGGAAGACAGAGGGCTTCTGGAGTTCCAGGTAGTTTCTCTTAAAGGGTGCATGGACTCACTTGGACTCATTCCCCCTGAGCTCCAGCACTGGAGAAGTAGCTTGAAAGGCACTATAGACATATAGGGAGGGACTGAGTCATCTGGCTTTGGGGTGAGAGTTAGAGGGCAGCTTTATCCCAGACAGAGGTGCTGGCAGAGGGCATTGTTCTCTTGCTGAGCCCTCCAACTCAGTGCTGACATATGGGCACCATATCTGAGTCTCTATCAACCTGGCCATCACTATTTTTCCTGCCGTAGTGATACCTGAGGAGACCCCCATACCACCTAACTTGTGGACTCACCTAAGCCATTTCCAATAGCTTTTCAATACAAATGGCCTATCTTGGTTCATGCTTCAAACCTTCCTAAGGTCTCTCAAATAAGCAGTATCTGGCCTTGGTGTTCCCTGTACCTCTTGCTAAGTGGCTCCAGGTTTGGCACTACCAGTAGCCATCCTTGGTTCATAGCTTAGTCTCTTCCAGGCACCTCCAAGCCTAGGACAGGTAGCAGATTGCTCTCTGGCTCCTGCTTGGTGGCCCTGAGAAGAGCACAGGTGGTGGTTGACTTTGATCTGTACCCCACAGAAGATCTTGGAGCTCCTGAATGACTTTAGTCCATGCTTAAGCATCACCCAACCACCTCCACAAGCAACATACTCATGGGACAAACTCATCAGGTACCACAGTCCATCTGAAGTGAGTCCTGCTCTTAGGGTTAACCCCTATATATCAATTCCTCCCCTATGGTTATGGCTGGTCCTTATGGCCAATTGGCCTGAGGTTAAATCCTTCTTTAACATGCCAACAGCAATCAAAGAACAACTAAACAGGAGGGAGCACATAGCCCACACAGGGTGGGGTGGGGCTGCACCTGGAGTGTCTAGTTGGCGTGACTGGAAAGTTGGCCCCACAGGACAGTTATTACATTAGGCCACTCTACCAGGACTTGAAGACTTAGCAGCTCTATGTACAACATAGAAACAAACTCAGGGAGACTGCCAAAATGAGAAGACAAAGAAACATGTCTCAAATGAAAGAACAAACAAAAAGCATCTACCATATGCTGTTGTTCAAAACGCTGATTATACTCATAAGGATGCTCAATGATCTCAGTGAGAACTTCAGCAGTGAAAAAGGAAACATAAAAATGAATATAGAAAAAAAAAGAACCAGTCATAAATGAAGAAAACAATAACTAAAATAAAGTATATATGACTGGGAATCAACAGTTGCAGTAGATGAAGCAAAGTATCTAATCAGTTATTTGGAAGACAGCAGACATTTAGTCAAAATAGCAAAAAGAAAAACAGAATTAAAAAAAAAATGAGAAGAGTATAAAGGAGCCTCTGGGACAACTTCAAATGTACCAACATTTATATCATGGGGATGCTGGAAGGAGAAGACAGAGAGCAAGAAATGGAAAACCTATTTGAAAAAATAATGACAGAGAATGTCCCTAACCTGGTGAAGTAAATAGACATACAAGTCCAGAAAGTCCAAATATCTCAAACAAGATGAACCCAAAAAGGTGCACATCAGGATACATCATAATTAAAATCTCAGCCCTGACTGGTATTGCTCAGTTGGTTGAATGTTGTCCTGCAAAGCAAAAGTTTGCTGGTTTGATTCCTTAACAGGGCTTCGGGCCTAGTCTTTTGTTGGGGTGCATGCACGAGGCAACCAATTGGTGTTTCTCTCCATTTTTCCTTCCCTTCCCCTCTCTCTAAAAACAAATAAGTAATTTTTTTAAATGTCAAAGGTTATAGACAAAGAGAGAATCTTGAAAGTAGCAAGAGAAAAGTAGCTGATCAACTACAAGGGAACTCCAGTAAGACTGTTAGCTGATTTATCAACAGAAACTTTGTAGGCCCAGAGATAGTGGCAAGATATATTCAAAGTGATGAAAAGCAAGACCTACAACCATGATTACCCAGCAAAGCTGTCATTTAGAATTGAAGAACATATAAACTTCCCAGACAAGAGCCATAGGAGTTCATCACCATGAAACCAGTATTACAAGGAATGTTAAAGGGCCTTCTTTAAGAAGAAGGAAAAAACAGATAAAAATATAAATAGTAAAATGGCCGTAAATACATATTAACAATTACTTTAAATGCAACTGCATTTAAATGCTCTAATTAAAAGACAAAAATAGCTGAGTGGATAATAAAATAAGATCCTTACATGTGCTTTCTACAAGAGGCTCACTTCAGATCAAGAGACACACACAGACTGAAAGTAAAAGGATGGAAAAATACATTTCATGAAAATGGAAACAAAAAAGCTCAAGTAGCTATACTTATACCAGACAAAATAGACTTTAAAACAAAGACTATGACAAGAGACAGATGAACCCATAATTATACTTCTTTGATATTGATCTGAGAAACCCAAAACACTAATTTGAAAAGACATATGCACCCCTACACTTACTGTAGCATTATTTACAATAGCCAAGATATGGAAGCAACTTAAGTGCTCATCAAGAGATGAATGGATAAAGAAGTGGTGCATATATACGATGGAATATGACTTGGCCATAAAAACTAATAGCATTTTGCCATATGCAGCAACATGGGTGGACCTAGAGGATATTATGCTGAGTGAAATAAGTCAGACAGAGAAAGACAAATACTGCATGATTTCACCTATATGTTAAATCTAAAACATAAAATAAAAAAACAAGCAGAACACAAACTCATAGATACAGAGAACATTTTGATAGTTGCTAAAGGGGAGAAAGGTCAGGGGAGTGGGTGAAAAAGTTGAAGGGATTAAGGAGTACAAATTGGTAGTTGCAGAATAGTCATGGGGATTAGTTATGGCATTAGGAACATAGTCAATAATGTAATAACTTTATGGTTTCAGATAGATAGTAGGTTTATCATAGGAATCATTTTGTAAGTTAAATAAATGTCTAATCATGGGGTAGTACACCTGAAATTATTGTAAAATTGCATATCAACTGTAATTGAAAAGTAAAATTATTTTAAAAAAGAAATACATGCCTTTGCCCTGCTTAGTCAGTTAGAAACTGTTGGAACAAAAGGATCGTATCTGTCGCTCAGTTTTGGTTCATTGGACACCAGTTGGCAGCCTCCATTCCCCATCCAGTGGGAGCACTGGGGCACTAGGTTGCCTTTTCCCTGCCATGTCCTTCAGGGCCCCTGGGTGCTTTCACTGCTGTTTTCTGCTCTTCAAATATCCATGTCCCACCACAGTTCCCCTTGCATACTAAATCCTGGCTGCATGTCAGCTGCACCTGTGCAAGTGGGAAGGGCTCTTTCCCCATCACTCTCCAGAGCTCAGCCTGTCTCTTGAAAAATTTTGGAGCAGCCTCATTTCCTACCCCATACCAGCTTAGTCCAGAAACTCCATCTGACACTTGAGAAAGGGCCACACATACTTAATTTTGTGTTTGTGTGTTGGGGGTTGGGTATGTGTGTGTTTTAATTTTAACTTATTTTATTATCATTTTTAAAAGTTTTCAATTAGTCAACATCTATCATTAGGGGGACTGTTTTGTAAAGTATATAATTTATTTATTACTATGTTGTATACCTGAAACTAATATAGAATAATATTGAGTGTCACAAACACTTAATTTTGCTGTTTCTAAACAGGCATCAAGGGAGCTGGTTTTTAGCTGAAAGATATTGGCCATACCAGAGGTGACACACAACAAGCAAAAATCACAAATAAAATAAGAAAAAGAGCCTCCACTGTACTGGAGATACAGAAATCTAAACAGAAGATTTTGAAATATAACAACCATACCTCCAAACCATACATACTCCCTCTCAAAGTATTCACATGGCCTCATGCCATGTGACCTTGATAAATAGCCCCTTCCACACCTGGCTGTCAGTTCCCCTTGTGTAAAATTAGGTTAATCTCTCCAAATTCTTGGAGGATAGAATGTCACCCATGGGGGAAAAGGGGACTTTGTAAAGTACAAAATTGGTGGTAGAATAAGTGATTTCTTCTTTTTATTTTGCCTCCCCCCCCCACCAACCCAGCTGCATTTTTTCCTACCAGCAGTGAATGCCTTGCTCCCTCCACTCCCCACCCTACAGAAAACGGTTCATGCATGTCCCTCTTACCCCTGGCCTGTGTGGCTTTAACACACTCAGGTAATATATTTTTATTTCCTTGCAGGAACAAAGCTTGAAAATAGATTAAGTTGGGGGCACAAACAAGAACCATTAGATGTACTGACCCAGTCGTGAGTTTATATTGGTGAAATTCAAATTCCCTCTTTATTCCCAAAAGCAAAAGCACCTTCAATGGGCAGTTACAGAGGCATTACCAGGGCCATTTGGCCATAAAATGTGACTGACTTCATTATGTAGCATGGAGACAAGAAAGAGCTGGTCTTAAATCATGGGGCAGCTGACCAGGAGGCTTCCAGCCCAGGCTTCTGTGGATGGATCCTATTGGATGGGAGTGGAGCTGCAGGAAGGGGGGCTATTATTAAAATGCAGAATTATCTTAATTTTTTTTGTTGTTGTTGAGCTTAGTGCCCAAAGGTAATTTATGTGGAATGTTTAGCAGCCATATGGTTCTGTCTGGGGGCTGCCAGCACTATAGGCTACTGTCACTTAGCCTTCAAGGCGTTCCATCTCTGGGAAGCATCATGACAGAGGGCCACCTCCTTACTTTGAATGGGTGAATTGTGGGGAAAAGATCCTATTGGAAGGGACTTGCAAGTCCTTCAGACGAACTTACTTTTATTGTCTTATTTTACTGAAGAGGTATCAGCAGTTGAAGGGGCTTGTTCAAGGTAGAACAGCTTCTAAAAGACAGAACTGGCCTTTAAACCCAATGCAGTCTGGTTTCCATTTCATAAGGGGGTAGGGAGATTACAAAACTGAGTTGTTGTGAGAATTGGGGTCAGATCTCATACCACGTGTTCTTTTCCAGCTTCCACTTCCCTCACCATTGGCTCAAAGGCACCTAGGTCTTTGCTGTTTTGGGGGTTGACTCCCAAATGTCCTAGTCCTGAATGTTGTCAAAGAGGTTGAGGGTGATTCACACCTAGTGCTGGCTCCCCCTCCATGCCCATCTGCTTCTGCACTTAGACACCTGCTCTCAGGCATTCTCATTAAAACTGTCCTTAATTACTGCTGTGAAGGTGCAGAGAGACTTCTGTGCTTCTCCACCACGCTGTATTGATCTGCTGCCCAGAGGTTTCTGTCGACAGTGGATTAGAAAAGGTTAGTTTTCCTAATTCTCTAACACTCTTCTTGGTGGTAATTGGTTCCCAGGTGCAGCATCATTCTAAACAAAGGCATCTGGCCTCAGTTTTCCACTAGTGAGGTGTAGCATAATTGAAAAATCTTGATGCCATTGTGCAAGTTGACCCTGGTTTGTGAACACTCTTGTCACAAGGTCATTTGTTGTCAGTGTGTCTGCTACATCTTGTGACCACCTTCAGGAGGATAATCATACCTGTTTTCTTTAGTGCCCTTGGGAGCTTCATGTTTATCTAATGAAAAGATCAGGTGATTCCTGAGGTTCCTTCCAACCCTGAGGCTCCATGATAACTTCTGGCAGGAGGCTGTTCCTTTTAGGTAGATAACTTCTGACTTGTTTCTAGGTGTCTGCTTTTTGCTTGGCTCTTAATGCCATGTGGCTCAGGGTAGGTGACTAGGCTGACATTTAAGGTTTAGAAACCAGTACCCATTAACATGATTGATGGAACTGACATTATTTACTTGGGGGAAGAATAGACTCATTTTCAGCCAGGAGAGGTTGGAAGCAAAGCCCTTAAAATGTAAACATGGATGAAGGGGTTGTGATTCCCAGTGTGGCTCCAGAGCAGGGTCCAGTCTGATGGAGAAAGAAGGGAGGATCAGGGGCAGTCATGCCTCCTTATGAGAAAGAGCAGCAATGATCATCTATCTTAGGAACATTGGGGTTGGTGCTGTGGCACCTAGGGCTTCTAGGCACAGGGGACACTCAGGCTGAGGCAGTTTGCTTTCCTGTCTGAGTCTCAGTTGTGGTTCATGCATCTGGAGTGGAGCTCTCCTAAGCTCTTGACAGTTGCTTTAGCACATGAGATGAATGGGGAAAAGCAGGCCTGTGAATTCCTGTGCTGATGCAGCCAGGAAAGTGGACAAACAGGTAGATGTGGACTATGGGAACCTGGACAACATTCTTTCTCAATACTGAGCTTCAGCAGATGGCTGCACTTTGGTAACCTGGGCCCTGCATTGCTAGGTTTTGGGGCTTTTATAAAAGCCAGAAATTGTGACCTTTATATGAAATCTCCCACATTAAAAAACATAGTCAACTTAGGTTAAAAAAAAAAAAAAATCTATGGGATCAACAAAGTACATTGGGATACCAGAACTCAACTTTTGCTGAATAACCTAGGGAGCCTGTCCACGATGCCTCGTTGGTAAGAGGGTAATGTGTTTAGTTGGTGATGGTGCCCTTATGTAGACAGTCTGCTGATCAAGCCCTGCACATAATGGGCAGTTGCTTTTACCCCTGAAGAGGGACTTCCTTTTAGAATCCATGAATCCACTAATGATCATCAGTGTTTAGTTCTGTCCTACCTAACATTTTCAATTTAGGGATGTGAAATATGGAGATCAACAAGGCCTTCTAATCAAATGAGCAGCTAATACAAGGCTGAGTGTCCTAGTGATTAAGAGGCACAACATACCAGGACTCAAACCTACTTGATCAAGTTAGGGAACTGGAGAGGCCTAAGTTGAAATTCACTAGGAACTAAGGCAGAGTTTTGTGTTTGGAATGTGTTCATATAAAAAGGGGACAATAATAATAAGAGCTGGAAGGCTTGTTTTGAGCACAAGATGAAAGTAGCTAGCAGTTTGATAAAGATAATAATAAAAAAAACTGAGGCCAAAAATATATAGTCATCCATTAATCGTCTCTTACTATGCACATTCTCTGTGCTAGAAATGCTATACACAGGCGGTAGAGGGACAAGCAGGGTGGGTCCTCCTCCTGAAGCACTTCCAGTGACAGGTTTAGATGAATCACAGTTCAAGGCATCAGCTCTCAGGAAAGAGACCCAGAATATATAGTACCCACTTTCCTAGCATTGTACTTTTTCATATCAGAGGCAAAATGAATTTTTGAAGGCAGAATAGAAATTCTTCAGGTAAAAAAAAAAAAAAAAAAAAAAGAAGAAGAAGAAAAAAGGAGAGTATGGTTGCAGGAGTAGCAGTCCTAGATATTCAGGCTTTTTGTCACTCAGTGTCTGGCCTTGGACATTAGGAGGCCCTGGACATCTCCAGGGCCTGGGGCTTTGCATGATGTTGACTTGGCTCCTGGACCTTAGGGAGAATGCATGACTGACTTAGGGCATTCTGTCTTCTGGCCAACAAGTTGGACCAGTTAAGGACAAGGTGATACCTTTCTGGGACAGTTTTGCGGGCTAATGGGACACCTGCCTATCCGGTCACCAACAACTGAGAAAGTACGAACTACTTACTGCCACTAGGTGGTGAGTTTACTGGTGGCAAGAATGGAATTGATATCAACAAAACAGGCAAAAAACAAAGTAAAAGAAATTCTCTCCTACTATTGGTTGAAACCCTGACCAAGTTGTGTTTGAAGTTTGTGTTTAGTTATACATACCTGTCAATCCCCCCTCCCTCTGCTCCCATTCCTTCCCCTTCCCGTGTATCACTGAGTTAAGCTATCTCTCAGTTTCACATAGTAGGAATCCTATATGATTTTACTTACCTATCATGGGCATAGGAAAGAATATTCTAGGCAGAAAAATAACACTTGTGAAACAGAGACGCAGAGACATACCATGTGCCAATGTCCCCTGCATGGTATGTGTCACTGGATGTGCAGAGGGGATGGGCGGAAGATGCAGCTTGAGAGAGTCTAGAATGTGATGGACCTGAAGACCCCTTGGCCGTCTCTATCCCTTTTTGTCCGGTTGGCACTGAAATGATGATTTAAGCTTTACTTGGGAAGAACTTTAATCCACTGTGAGAGTGGATATGGATACTGGTCAGAGTATACGAAATACTTCTACCTTCATTTCCTGCTCTGTCTTCTCAGAAACATGGGGATGTTGCAGAGTGTATCTATTTTATAAATACAGAAATAAGAATAGAGAGTATAGCAATTAGCTCAAGATGACCTGGTGAAGCATCCTAGCTTGTCAGTACTGAGGGTTCATTGGTGACAGTAATCAACCTTCTGGCCACAAGGAGGCAGGAGGGGGATGGAAGGATGGAGGCAGCTTGTCAGCACGGCCTTCTGAGGCAGCCAGTGTTCAGAAGTAGCACTGGCCATGTTCTGTAGCTTCAGAGGTGCTTCTGACTCAGACTGCACTGGCAAGTGCTGAAACTCCCTAAACAGCAGTCTCCTGTCCCAGAGCCACGTGTTGTGTGAGCAATACTCACCAGTGAGGACAGCTGGGCCAGCAAGACAAGAAGCTCAGAGCAAACGGACCACAGGCATCACTCTGGACACAGGAGGCCCAGGAACCTCTCAGAAACAGCTGGCAGACAGTGGGATGGCCTCTGGCCATAATAATTTGTGTATCAATGAAGTGCATAATCGCATTTTGTAATCACAGGCTAATGAAGTTAGGGACTTATGAGTTATATATATTTCATTGACTTCTTATAGAGAAAAAAATAATTGTGTATCTCCTGCTAGGGATTCTTGCATTTGTGCATGAAGACACAGATAGGAGCACTCACACCTATCTCTTGCTCAGCAATACTGAGTATATTGGAAAGATTGCTGTGGTGATAGGGGCCTGGTACCTGTTCTTAAGGAAGAAAGAGTAATGAACTGCTTTCAAGGTTTTATCTATTGTATTAATAATGAAAATAAGAGAAAAAAAACATTTTTCTGTTCTCAAGTTGTGCCAACCTTTTCCCTCCCTCCAGGCCTATGCACCTGACATTCCTCATCCTAGACTTTTTCCTCCCATGTCTCCTATCTGCTTCCCCTTGTCCTTGATACCTCAGCTGAAATGTCACCATACCAGAGAAAGCCTCCCTGACCCCCTGGAGAAGGTGAATTTTTCTCTTATTTGTTTTAGTGGTGCTCTCTGTTTTTCCTTAGAAATACTTCTTACCTTGTATTTAGTAAGGCTGACTGTTTATATCCTTTCTCCTCTCTCAAACTAGAGGTTCTGCCACAGCTGCACTCTATCCCCCTGCTCATGGCTGTATCCCTAGAGCCTAGTGTGGTACCTCATACCTCTTAAGTGATCCATGGTGATTTTTGGCTGAATGTATAAAGTTGGCCTTTCTGACTCCAGATCAGATATGCATGCCAATGTTAGCTGTTTGGCTTGTGAAGCTGACATGCAGATATCAGAAATTCATATACTTCTGCAGATCAGGTGGCAACAGTGGCAAATGGGAGCTTGTCTCACCCAAAGGGGGCAGATGCTACTGGGCACTAGCTGCGTGTCATCTTACAAGCTGAGTGTGCCCAACGTGGGTAAGTCTTGCAATTTTGTTTAGAAATCTTTGAAACTTTATTTTATAGATTCTCTTCCAGTTTTTTAAATCCTTACCCAAGGATTCATTTGTTGGTTTTAGGGGGAGAGAGAAAGACAAACATTGGTGTGAGAAACATTGATCAGTTGCCTCCAGGACATGCCCTGACTGGGGATCAAACCCACAACCTAGGTTTGTGTCCTGGCTGGGAATGGAGCTTGCAACCTTTCTGGAGAACAGGATGATGCTGCAGCCAACTGAGCCACCTGTGCAGGACCCCTCCCAATATTTTAATATTGGCAACAATATTTTAAAAGTAAACTCTATGTTGATCCAAGCAGTCGCATGTGGGAGCTGGACATGTCTTGTGGGCAATAGATGGCCCTCTCTAGAAAGAAGCTCACCATACCTGCCTCACTTCACGGCTCAGTCTACACTGGGAGAGAAGAAATCCACCCTCAGTAACTCTTCAAAAAATGCTTATTGAAGTCTTGACTGGTGTGGCCCAGTGGACTGAGCACTGGCCTGTGAACCCAAGTGTCGCTGGTTCAATTCCCAGTCAGGCACATACCCAGGTCTTCAGCCAGGTCTTCAGCCAGGTCTCCAGCTGAAGGTAAGTGAAAGGCAACCATACATTGATGTTTCTCTCCCTTTCTTCCTGCCCCCCCCTTCTCTCTAAAAACAATGAATAAAATCTTTTTAAAAAATGCTCATTGAAAATCACAGGCATAAACAGGGCAACCAGAATAATGAAGGCCTGGAAACCATGCCGTGGAAGGAGCTGTTGCCCAAAATGCAAATATTCAATGTGACTTTTTAGCTTTTCTGCTCTGACTCTCATTTTGGTGCCTAATTCACCAGATAATAATCAGGACCCCACAGTGCTGCAAGCATTATGACCACAGCACATGGGTGGTAGGTAGGGAATAACACCAATTATTAACAAATATGTTGGTTCCTGTGCACCCACACGGATGTTGTCCATCTTCCGAGTAGATTCTTGAGGAGGTCAGAGCTTTATTCCAATTACATGGCAGTTTCCCAGCTATTCTGGGAACTGCTCTTTGGAAATTGCCATCAGAGCCTGAACATAAATTTGAAATGTCCTCATTTGTGACAAATCTCCAGATTTGATTTTTTGAAACAGCCAAGAGTTATTTTGGAGCTAAGTTGATTGAATTAAGTCAGATGATTAAGCTTGGCACTATTGTTTTGGGGCCACTGAGATATGCAATTAGGCCTTCCCAAGAGCATGGTCAGACAAGTCACACTGGGATTAGACGTACAGCCAACAGGGAGGCACAAGGACCTAGGACCAACTGGACACCCATTTTGTAAGGACAGGGTATGGACTTAGGGTATACTTATTTGACCTCCAGGTGTCAAGTCCAAAATATAGCAAAAAGCAGAATTAGACATGGTGCCAAACGGCTGGTACAAAGCTAAGATTGACAGAATGAACTGGTATGTTCAAGTCAGGTCCAGCTGTGCCATGGGCCAGAGAGAGCCCCTCTTTAGGAATATCTGTATGTCTTTAAGGAGCATGGAGAGCAGAGTCAAACCCCTATGAGGAAGATTTTTACAAGAGCTACATGCAAATCATATGAATAGGAATTTAAAAGAAAACTTCAATTCTCTTGGAAGAATGAAGCATGAAGTTGATCAAATGGACTTAGATGCTTATCAAAGTAGATGCCCTGCATTTTTGTGAATATTGACTCCCTGCCTAGTCCTTTACTGTCTAAGGTCTCTGCTTTCTGGCATTCTCACCATCTTCATCTCCCACCACTCTCCCCCTTGCTCTCTGAACTTCAACAGAAAAGCCACCCAAAAGCTTTCTTTCTGCACTTTGAATGCATTGACTTTATTTCTGCTCTTGGGCCTTGGCTTTTGCTGGCCTGCTGACTGAGACACACATTCTTCAGGTTTTCGCTTGACTGGCTCATACAGGTTTCATTTCAGATATTAACTCCTCAGGGAGGCCTTCCACGACCAACCAGACTAAAGTTCTTTTCTTCCAACCCCAGTTACTTCCAACTCAGTACCCTATTTGAGTCCTTCATAGCATATTCAAACTCACATTGTCTATTTGCTGATATTTTTTACCCATCTCCCAGCACTAGAAGGGAATTCTATAAAGGGAAAAGCTTTGTTTGTTCTCTCATTTGTCCTCACGACTTTAACAATATTTACTTAATTTATCAACAACTTAATGATAACTTAGTCCATCAAACAGAATTGCCCAGTTAGTACATGTATTGAAAGCATTTGGGAGATGAATAGAATGTCCTTGTGTCATTTGACACCAGAATCATTTGGCAGCAAATCTGAGGATGCTGGGGGATGTTCTAGTTCATGGGTTCCAGAGCTCAGTAGTGTGGTAGGACCTGGGGCCCCAAACTTAGGGAGTGGGGAAGGAGAAACAAAAGCTAATAAAGAGTTTACCACAGAATGAACAATATAGAGTGGATCCTGGGAACTCAGGCCAATAGCAGGATTCTTGGAAGGAGTGAGTCAACAAAAAGTGGATGCATTCTGAATGCTTATGGGCAATTAGTCTCACAGGAGTATAATCACGGGTTCTGTCTGCCCATTCATAACAGCCACTGGAAGAAGAGTCATCTCTGTTCTGCATCATTCCTCAAAAAGAATGAAAGAGCTTCTTATCACTCCAGGCTGACTTATTCTTTGAAACGATCTGTGTTTCTGTAGAATTCTTTCTGTGGAGACTTACTTACATTGAAGTTTACTGTAATGTGTGTTCTCTGCCCTGTCTCATTTTAAAAATAAACTCTGTAGCACCTGGAGACTGATCCTCTTCCTTATCTTAAAAAAAAAAAAAAAACAAGTAGTACTTTAAACATCCACTTCATGAACACAGAATGATAACACATAACACTAATAATCAAGGCTGTAAAATGGAGCCCCTACCAACCGCCAATCATCAGTCATGTGCTAAACACTGGGACATTCTTAGGCATAAGGGGCAGACCAAAGGATGGAAAACTTTGTACAAAAATACCCGCTTGGCAGTTATGACAATTATTCTAATATGAAGGATGGATTAAAAGCATCATAGTGCCACCAAATCTAGGAATGCTGTGCATTTCTGAAGGCTCTGAAGTGACTTGAAGTGAAAGTGGCTGGTCGTGAAAATGCAGAGCTAGCCCACCCTCAGCACCAGGTGAGACCTGCTGAGAAGAAGGACCAGGAGGGAAGGTAGCAAAGCCATACGGCAGATTCATTCTTCCCTTTATTCAGCCATTCATTTGGCAAATATCGTGTGATATTTTGAAGCCATTGAAAAGATGCATGACTTTATTTCTGTTGTATTTTCCCAGTGTTTCAATTTGGATATTGTAGTTCTATTTTTAAAAGGAAGGCTGATTCCTAGTAAAAGCAAAATTGTTTTTGTAAATTGGTCAATCAGGGCAGATGGCTGAGGAGAGCACGAGAGTTCATGTAGGTCCAGTTCATAGCTGTTATCAAATTCTGATAGAAAATGAACCAGGACATAATCATGGTAAAAAGCAACACTGGTGGACTATATTACAGTTTTCCCTGGACATTCACCAGCAGTCTTACCTAGTCCTCACAGCAACATGGTTACATGCATGAATGGAGGTGGGTCAGATACATGGCACTTTCTGCTCTGTGTTTGTTTATTCTTATCTGCCTGGAATTTTCCTGCACCAGGGATTAAATGCACTTTGCATATTTAGATGTTCAAATACAAGTCCCTCTCAGATAATTTGTAAAAACTTTAAATAAGCCCCACCTCGGCAGTGGTGCTTGGGAACAGAAAGCTGTCTCTACCTTCAGAGGTTTGGTGACTTTCTTGCTCCTTGTTGCTTCCTGTCCCCTTGGACCACCTGATCCATCATGACACAGCCTTCTTTCCCACATTGGTCAGTTTCTTCCTACCTGGAGGTAGCAGGGGGCTGAGAATGTCCATAGAGAGATTGGCCATCCATATAAGTCCTTGGAGCCACTTCTGGGCATCAGGAAACCTCAGTCTGATTCTGAGCACCTCTCCCTCCCCCGACTACATTTCACTCAGCTCGGTTCCATGGATTCTTTGTTACTCATTTGTACTTTTGGACAACTTGATTTTAAAAACATATTTAATCATGGTGTATAATCTTTTTACTGTATTGCTGGATCTGGTTAGCCAATATTTGGTTGAGAATCTTAGCACGGATGTTCATCAGAGATATTGGCCTATAGTTTTCTTTCTTAATTGTGTCTTGACCTGGCTTTGGGATTAAAATAATATTGGTCTCATAGAAAGAGTTTGGGAGTCTTCTCTCTTCTTGGATTTTTTGGAATAGGTTGAGAAGGATAGGAGTTAGTTCTTCTCTAAATTTTTTGTAGAATTCACATGTGTAGCTCTCTGGTCCCGGGGCTCTTATGCTTTGGGAGGTTTTGGATTACCTCTTCAATTTCACTAGTTGTTATTGGTCTATTCAGGATTTTTGCTTCTTCTGGGTTCAGTTTTGGCAGATTATACATTTCCAGAAGTTTGTCCATTTCACCCAGGTTATCATATTTCTTTTTATTTTTCTTTTAATTTTATTGTTGTTGTATTACATCCATCCCTTTTTTTCTCCCCTCTGTCCCCCTCCCCCCCCCCCCCCCCCCCCCCCC
>PVIW01008944.1:0-56111 GCA_004026585.1 Noctilio leporinus
GATATACAAAGGGCCCAGAGGCATATGAAAGAATGCTCAACATCGCTAGTCATCAGAGAGATGCAAATTAAAACTGCATTAAGATACCACCTCACACCTGTCAGAATGGCAATCATCAGCAATTCAACAAACAACAAGTGTTGGCGAGGATGCGGGGCAAAGGGAACCCTCATACACTGTTGGTGGGAATGCAGGCTGGGGCAGCCACTGTGGAAAACAGTATGGGGTTTCCTTAAAAAACTAAAAATGGAACTGCCTTTTGATCCAGCCATTCCACTACTTGGACTATACCCAAAGAATCCTGAGACACCAATTCATAAGAACCTATGCACACCTATGTACATAGCGGCACTATTTACAATAGCCAGGTGCTGGAAACAGCCTAAGTGCCCATCAGTGGATGATTGGATCAAAAAACTTTGGTACATTTACACAATGGAATTCTATACGGCAGAAAGAAAGAAGGAACTTGTACCCTTTGCAACAACATGGATGGAACTGGAGAGTATTATGCTTAGTGAACTAAGCCAGTCAGTGAAGGACAAATATCATATGATCTCACCTCTTACGGGACAATAATGAACAAAACTAACAACAACCAAAACAGAACCAAATGAATACAAGGAATAGGCCTTCAGTGGTCAGGGGAACGGGGTAGGGGGGAGGGATAGGTAGAGGCAAAGATGGGGAGCAGCTTAGACAAGAACCTAGTATAAAGGAACCATGGACATGGACAACAGGTGGGATTGACTTTCGGGGGAATGGGTGGGTGGGTGGGTGGGTGGACAGAGGGGAGCAAAAAGGGGATGGATGTAATACAACAACAATAAAATTAAAAAAAAAAGAAAAAAGAAAAACAACAGTTGTATTTCCACTGACCATACCTAACATAAAATCAAGCATTAGTAGTCAGCACTACTACTTGAACACAGTTATGCCTTTAGGAATCCTATGGAAGCCAACAAGAAGATAATTAAACTAGAAAAAGAAATAGCAAATTTAAGAAAGAAAATGAAAACCTGCTTGCAAAAAGAACGCAGAAGATGGATCAAAGCCACATGCTTGCTGAAGACTCTAGAAGCAAATAACATATTACCTAAGGGCACATTTGAACACATTTTGCCAACAGCCTTAAGCAGTCTTCCTTTGGAAGATTTCAAGATTCTTGAACAAGAACAAGAAAATATAATGTTAACAATTCTCTAAATCTAGAAGAGATCAAGAGTACTTTCAGTTAGGATTAGCCTGCATAGATTCTGATGCCCACCCTTTATTCCTTTAAAAGGTAAAGATATTTAAGGAAATTATGCCAAATTGGGTATTTAACTAAATTTTACTTGAAGTAACATTATTACTGTGTAACTTATGAAGACTTGATTACAAGAAAAAATGGAAAACTTTATGAAACTTATTTGAAATAGCATGTAAGTACCTTCATGAGAATTACATACTTAAAAATTTTGCTATGAAATTTTTCAAGGTGTGTTTGTTGTGTTTTGGTCTTTTTAAACTAATTTTAACGAACAGTCTATGACAAGTAATGTATTTAACTTATATTTGAAAAAAATGTTTCTGTGTACCAAAGTTGGGATATTACGTTCTAAATAAAATCCTAAGTAGGAATTAATCAACATTAAATATAACTTTAAAACTGCTGGGGTTTGTATTAATTAAATTATTATTGGCATTGTGATTTGAAAACTATAGAAAAAGCCTAGGGTACAGGACAAGTTCTTTTATTTCAACTATGTGTATATTTTTAACAGTAAAAGTGAGCTAATTATGAACTTCCTTATGAAAGTATTATCTTTTAAATGGGCTGTAAAATATTTTCAAAATATTTTTGAATGTGAAGTACCCTTGAGTCATCCAAGGTAGTGAGTAAAAACTGATAGCTGATGATACTCACCTTCTAAGAAAATATGTTGTGAAATAAATACAAGGTTTGGAACTAATTTTTTTATCTTAATTAAACAAAGATAACTGTATGCTATTCTTTTGTTTATTAAAAACTTTTCATTTCAAAATTGATGCATTAATAAGCAAATATGCTACCAAATTCCATGTTAGGAAACTCCCTCTGTCTTCACGTATGTTGATACCAAAACTTCTAAGCATTTTCCCCATAAACCTACAAATTTTAATCACACAACAGTACTTACCATGTTATATCTTTACAACTTATAACTTAAAATGGAATCAATTTGTTTTACACATCAGTTTGCTTCTTTCTCTTTTCTTAGTGAGAGCCAAATAGAACAACTGTACTGCATGAGAGAAATAAAATGTAGTTCTTCACAAATAAATAAGTAAATAAGAAAGAAGGGGCTCTTCTCCTCCCACCCTGGCCTTGAATCCACATTCGACTCAGTTCAGCAAGTACAGTGACCTGAGGACCCTCCATGGCTTACCCAGGCTGGGGATAGGACCCCCTGGCCTGCCCAGTGGCCCAGCACAGTGTGTGTGTGTGTGTGTGTGTGTGTGTGTGTGAGGGGAGGGAGGTTATTACAGGCAAGGAGATGGCTGCATGGCTGTGGATCTCTCAGAGGTGCTTCCCACAGAAGGTGATGCTGCCCAGAAGCTTGAGAAAGGAGTCTAGTTCATCAGGCAGAGAAGACGCAGAGAAGGATATGAACGCCAGATGGCACTAGAGGCACGTGTGAGATCTGAGTTCAGGGTAAGCGTGTGGGGGCAGGAGTCTTAACAGACAGATGCTAGAAAAAAAGAGACACTGGCTGAGCAGAATAGGATCCCTGAGCCCACAGCGGAAGTGCAGGAGAGGCAGAAGCAGTGTGGCAGAGAGTGCAGGGCGGAGTGTGTTGGGGGAGGGCTTAATTTCTCCTTTGGAAATCATAGGTCAGGCTAATGGAGGCAACGATGAATCAGGTGAAGTTGCTGCTGCTCTGCTGGACCGAGGAAGGACTCAGGGAATCCCCTCAATCACTAGGTGAAGTCTATTTTTACCCCTATTATACATACAGAGAAACTGAGGAGCAAAGAAATTAAGGGAGTCTAACTCCAGAGACTCAGAACCCTTATGCCACAGTGCTTTGGCCAGATCCTACTGAGGCACTGGAGCCTTTTACGTCTGGCTGAGGGCCCACCTGGCGTCTCCCCATCGATTGGATCCAGGCCTCCAGAGGTACCTGCTGGCTCCAGACTCCTGGTTCCAGCCCCAGGGACAAGCAGCTCAGCTGCAGTGCCTCAGTTCCATCCTCCATTCACCAAATCAACATACAATTACTGTCAAATTCCTCTGCGTGTGTCCCTCCTGCCCAGCATCGTCCCCATACACACACACACAGGGGCTTAGGTCCAGAGCCTCATGGAGCTTTTAAGGAGGGACCATCAGCACACAGCCATCACCTGCCTTGCCTCCCTCCTATTCAGCTCCTCAAAGACTCAGGCTCAACTTCTACCTCCAGCCTTGGCTCATGCTATGCTGCCTCCCTATACATTCCTGCACTCCCTGCTCCTCAGAACCCATAGAATCCTAGTCCAAGGCCTCTCACCTCTTGAGACAGGCACCCTCCACCCTGGCTGCTCCTGGGACTTCTTTCAGTAGACACTGGGGCAGTGTCTTAGCTCAGCCCTGTCCTGAAGAGCACATGGGCCGTGCCAGGGAGCAACCAGGAACAGCAGTGTCAATAAGATGTGCGCTCTGAGCAGGGCTGCATCAGGGAGGCATAGGAAAGGAGGCTCCCTGCGGCAGGAGGGAAAGCATGGCCAGGGCAGGTTCCAGGGACACAGAGTTGTAGGAGCACCTGGGGTTGGGCTGGTGGGCTATGGGCTCAGAGCGCTGGGAGTGAGGGCCCACACTGGGTGAAGCTGATGGGTGTTCTTCCCTCCTCTTTCCATAGACTCCATCCTGATTCCTGTGGGCCAGGCCAGGCCTCCCTGAGCATAGGTAATAAAATAATGGGCGGCCACTGCTGCCCCTCAGAGGGGCTGTGAGCCTTGGAAAGCACCTTCTCCCCCAATATGAGGGTCACTCCTTGCTCTCCTCTGGCAGAGGGCTGGACTCACTGGTTACTTGCTCCTCATGCCTGGGACTACCTCCTTCTAGTCAGGACAGGAAGAGTCCCCGGTATTCTCAGTTAGCTCTTTCCAGGAAAAGCCACGTGACTGAGTCATTTCCTAGTCAGCAGGGCCAACCTTAGCATACATCCACAGCCAGGCTGATCTTAGCACTTCCAGGTTGCCCAGCAGGGCTTTCCTCCTGGGATTGGGTGTGGGGTGGTGTTTGGGCACTAGGGAGAGACCCTGCACAGGGAGCCCCATCAGGAAAGCCTAACCCACCCTCACCTCCAGGTTCTGGAGGCCAGTCCAGGCACCAGCAATCATTCTCCTCTCTTATAGACAGGGAGACTGAGCCTGGGAATGGGGTGGGGAGGGCGGGGATTACAGCACCCAGTCAGCCAAAACAGAAAACATCCCCAGCCCACAAAGCCACTTCCTTACAGAGATGAGCCAAAGGGGGCTCAGAGATGGGAGTCACAGCCCAGGTACAGTGAGGAATGGCTAAGCCTGAAGGCAGGCTTAGCACCCTCCATACTGCATTCATCACAAAGGGGCTGTGCCCCCAGGAGGCTACACAGAGGAGGCTACACAGAGGACTGAGCACACCCCTACAGGATGTGGCTAGGAGAGGGGGAATAAGTGTGTACTGGGGAGAGAAAGCTATGAGTTGGTTACACTGGGGCTGGAAGGAGAGCTCACCAAAGTACCCCACCAGCCATCCCAGAGACAGTTTGTGGATCACTTCCCTGCCCAAACCCCTAATACACTGTGACCTGTATCACTCCTGTGGATCCTCAGCCTGAGTGATGGGGGGTGACTGTCACCCCTGGAAGGGCTAGGAGTCTCTGAAGGAGGTGTGGGAAGGAGGCAAGGGCTCTTCCCAGAGGCACAGGTATTGTACATAACAGAGACAGAGATGGCCTGGAGGCTCAAGGCCAGAGCCTTCTAGGACCTGAAGATACCAGCCAAATGGCCCCAGGGAGAGTTCAAGGGGGGCTTGGCACTGCAGAAAGTCCTGAAGGAAGCTCATTTCAGAACCATCCATCCTGCTAACAGTGGAAAACCCACATCTGCAACCTTAATTCTGGCCCATCAAGTCCAGAGGGAGGCAGGCATGGCAGCTGAGCACGTGTACCCAGGCTCCCACCCAGCACCTTGTCTCAGACTCCAGTCTGACAGAGAAGGCAGGGAGGGGAACCCTCAGCACTTTGGGTTGTAAAGGCTTCTGGTCTCATGAATCCTCCCCCTTCTAATTTTTAATGCAGCTCTCAATCGCAGATAAAGGCTGTGGTCCCTTCTGGGTGCCTGACCACACTGCTGGCTGGGGATGAGACTAGAGGACAGAGACTCCCAGGTGGGGGAAGCATTTTAGCCCTGGAGAGAGTCCTTGAGTAGGCATGTGGGAACCCCAGGTAGGGGGAGGGCCTGGTGGTAGGCAGGTCTGCACCCACCCATGGGATGTCATTGGTCTGAGTGTGAGGTTGCTGAAGCCTGGGGAAGCGGCAAGGAAGCCCTAAGAAACAAAGAAGGAAGTGAAAAAGGATGTCTCATCCTCGGCTCAACCTTAAAAGTTGGCATCCCTGGGCACTAACCAAGGCCAGAATTGTGTCCAGCCCTGTGGTGTTGGAAACTTCCTCTTCATCAGACTTCCAAATGTTTGGTCCCTGACCTGTGCCTGACCTCTGGGCCCATTTCCCACAACTGACAAGCGTCTTCCTGGAGGCTCCCTGGCCTCCCAAATTTGCTGCATCCAGTCTAGTCTGGACTGGCTTCCCCAACCTCTCGGCCACCGTGGGCCTCCCCCATTGCAGCAAACGGCCTCACTGTCAGACTCCTTACTCAGCTCAGGCCTCAAGCCCGCACCACCAGTGAGTACCCTCATGGCCTTCCCTTCACTACGTTCATGCTCATTTCCTACTGCACCTACTGCCCCTCCTGACTGGTCATTCCAGGTGCACATCTTGGTCAGTGCCCTCAATACCATGCACATGAGTCTGGGCCTTGTCCTCCCTGTCTTCTACCTAAAGTGATCGCAAAGCACAAGCTCTGAATGCAGGGGACTGTGAGGTGGACACACATGGTGGACCTACCTGGAAGTTTGGCTGTATGGATGCAGGGTCCACCCTTGGCTGGGAGTTAACCACTCTCAACTCCTCCCAGACCAGTCAGGACTCACCAGCACCAGGGTCTCTGGGAACACTCAGTGAGCAGGACCACAACTGGGGTTTGGCCTGACAGCCTGGCCTTTTGGAGGTGCACCTCTGGGGACCTAGACAGAGGAGATGCAGGAGGCCAAAGTTATTGCTTCATGTGTCTTGGGTGGCCTGGAGTGACCTGAACCTCCTCCTAGAGAAGGATGTGCCACTTGTGGTGCTGTCCCTGCACTGGGATCTCCTGAGTGATGCAGGAACCCATGAGACACAAATTGGCTCAAGGCTGGGCTCTCCACCTCACCACATCTGTCCAGAAAGATGCTATCTGGAGCTGGAGCTGGGCAAGTAGCAGGCATCCCTGGAAATTTCAGCACAGCTGAGTCCTCTGCCCAGTCTGGGTTTTAGGCACCTCCCTAAGTGGTAGGGAAAGGAGAGGAAAGGTTGAAGCTTCGTTTCCTCCCTGGGAAGATTCCCCTCAAAGTTTCCTGGGTCAGGCAATGGTTTCCTCTATGAGGCAGTGATAATTAAACCCATTACACAGATGAGGAAGAAGAGGCTCAGGGAGGATGGACTTCCTTGGGCTACTCAGGGATCAGTGGTGGAGAACCCAGGCCTGAGAAAGAAAAGCTTTGGTGGCACACACTGCTGTGGAAATTCTGCCTTTGGCCCCCAGGGCTTCTCTGGAACACTCACAAGCCACTCTAGCTACTCTGCCAACACCTCAAGAAGGCTCCCTTTACAACTGAACTGAGGGTGTCATCCCTCTGCTGGACTAGCCAGGTGACCAGCATTTCCTGGCTTTCTGATACCTGACATAGAAGGTATCAAGGGAGCAGGGATGGATATAGGCTCAGATCCTGCCTCTGTCATCATGACTGTGTAGATTGGATGGGTTGCCAGTACAAAGATCCCCATCAAAGGATGGCAGGTCCAGGAAGGGTAAGAGCAGCTGAGGTGCCCATGCTGAGGTCCCATGAGATGCAAGGCCACTTAGAGGCCCATTTCCTTCCCCTTATGATAAGGGTCCTGGGGTGGTCATAAGTCCCTGTTTCCTCTAGAGCCTGTGGGAGTCACTCACAGGAAACCCCTTTGAGGGTTTTCTCCTGACCCTGTGGAAAGGGGGCCAAAGAGGAGTCACACTCCCCATCATGTTTCTGCCCCCGCCCTCCCACAGTCCCACTAGGGCCCCTGAGTCACGGCACTTGCTAGATGATATCACTGCCACTTTCCACACGATGCAATCTAGGAATGCCTGCCCATGTCATGGCCTCAGGCCTGATGTCATCTTTCCAGAAGAGAGATGTGGCTACCCACGGACCTCTTTGCCAAACCCGTAGCCTATCCACGTGCTGACTGTGGTGCACATATAGCATGCTACTCGTGTGGACCTCTGCCGTGGCTCCTGCTTTCCCTCCTTTCCTGCTTTCTTGGCCACTGGTCAGCCTTTTGGCAGCTATCAGGCCCCTGCCCCTGTCTGGCCTTCAGTCAGCCCTTCTTCCTAATAACCTGCTGTAGCTTCATTGATTGCTTGGAAACGGATTGCTCTCAGGTCTGTCCCTGAATGAACATGTGCCCTCTGAACTGCTGAACCTTTCCATGGGCCCTTAGACCCTGCAGACCTGTGCCTTCATCCTCTGTGTCCCTGCCTTAGACAGCTGGACAGTGGTTCTAACTCTTCTTACTTATATCCAAAAGTACCCTTTGGGGAGGGCAGTGAGTAGATAAATCTTGCTCCACCATCACTAGGGCTGGGTACAAAGTCCATAAAAGCAGGACCCTGACTGTTTTCCACTATTCTTGTATCCTTCTCCCCTGATGGAAAGCTAGCAGATACTCAATAAATACTGAATGGCTGAGTCCATTACATCATCAAGTCCTATCAAGATTCTGCCTTCTAAATCTCTCTGGAGCCTGCTTCATCTTAACCATACCTGCTCCTAAACCCTCTGCTTCTCTGTGCCCTAAGTGCTCTCTCCCAGTCCTCCTCCTACTCCCATAGCTGACCTGCTCACCTCCTCTATGCACCCTTTCAGGTGCACTGGGAGGTAGCATCTCCCAGGAAGCTCTCTGGTCCCTCTAAACCCCCAAACAGGGAGAAGTGGTTCCTTGGGATCCCTTAGCTCTAAACTTGCCCCCTCCCAGCCTGGCCCTCACAATGGGAGTGTCCATTGCTGTCTGCCCCCCACCCCCAACCCAGACTAGGAGTCCCCAGGGCCAGTGGGAAAGTCCCATCCACCTCCTCCCCAGAACAAGGCCTGGTGCTGATTGGAGAAGTTTGTTGACTAACTATAAACTCATTTCCTGGAAAAAGTGACCTTTCCTCTCAGAGGGGCCACACCAGCTCTCTGGCTCCCTGGCCACTAGCTTAGTGGCTGACTGTGACCCCCTCTCCCTAGCAACCAACCTCCAAGGCACTGACCAACACAGACCTCCATTCTGCATGACACCTAGTGTTCTTGAATCCCCTTGTGCCCCCCTGAGAGCTCCCTGGAAGGGTCTGAGTCGAGGTCTCACAGGAAGAAGGGCCAGGACCTCAACATGCCATCCTCTCACTCCTACCTGGCCTCTAGGAATATTCTACCAGGCTCAGATGAGCAGAGCTGGCCTCACGGTGGGCCCAGATCCTAGCAGAAACCCCAGTGCAATCGGGAAGACTAAGGCCTGGCTTTCCTGTGTGAAGACAGCAATGCTTCCTTCACACAGTGAAACTTGCCAGGGCTGCAGTCCTGGGCCATGGTACTCAGACCATTGTCTGACCCCATCAGTCTAGGCTGAATCAGCCTCTGGGACCCAGAAACATCACATCGAGTGTGGAAAGCTTCTCCTTTATCAGTGGCAGCTACAGAGGCATGGAGGCTCATGCATGTGACCTCATAGACAATATACACCCTCAATGCACCTGTATGTACATACACACCCAAGCACAGGGGCATACAGACACTCAGAAATGTACACATGTGGATCCCCACCCCTAAGGCCATGGAGCTTGGCACAGGTAGCAAACACAAGCATGTGCTGTCCTGGAAGTGGGGAGGTGAATGAAGGGTAAGCTTCCAGTTATAAAATAAGTCATGGGGATATAATGTACAGTATAGAGGATATGGTCACTAATATTGTAATCATTTTGTACAGTGTTAGAGGGGTACTAGATTTAGTGTGGTGATCACATTACAAGGCATTATCAATGTCAAATTACTATGTTGGACATGTGAAACTAATATAGTATTATATGCCAACTATGCTTTAATTGAAAAAAAGAAAATAACCTCGTGCTATCCTCTCCAACCTCCATTGTGAAAATCAAACACTTGTCAGCTCCTCAAGAGCCTGTGGTTTTTCCTGAAGCAGTTTCTGTTCCATGGAGAGGCCTCTGGAGCTGGAGGTGAGCTGGAGCAGGGCCACATAGGAAATGAAGCCTGGGAGACCTTGTTAGAGACGACACTGTGCCTGTTCGGATGCCACCACAACTCTGTAGCCAGTCCCGGAAGCTCCTGGTGCCTGACGGAGCCTGGAGGTAGGAGGCTGCTGCCCAATTCAGACTGGCAGTCTGCCCTGTGGAGGGGGCTGCTGCTCACACAGTTGAGGGAACTCACTCAGCCAGATGGTGCTGGAGCCAGGATTCCTACTCAGGGTCCCACCCCAGCTGAGGGCCCCAACTCACTGCTGTATCTCGGGGGTTGAATGTGGGCTGAGTAAACCAGGAAGAGCTTTCAGATGGGATCTCACCATAATGGAACTCTCTGCAACCTTGCTGGCTGGACAGGCACATGGCTGTCATTCTCTTGGCTCACAGGGGCCATAGGGAAGAGAACCCTGGTTGAGCAGAGCTTATTAACTGCTCTGGGTCCTTGGAGCTGAAGCGAGCTACTGCAGGACTATGCCATTTGGCTGAAACCTGCCTGGTGGACAGTGGGGCAATGAAGCCCTTCTTACACTTAAATCTCTCTGTGGCCAGAGAAGAGGGCTCTAGGGGTAGAAGGGAAGGCTATGGTAGAATGAATGCCAGGGTGGGCATAGCCAGCCCAAAGGCTTCCTGGGAGAACAAGCAGGATGGTGAGCCTGAGAGTAGGAGCTCGACCCTGTGTCACCCAGATACTGCTCCAGCCAGTCCAGGCCAAAGAGGCCAGCATTGTCCAGAAGCCCACCAGAGGGAGGGATAGCCACAGCATGCTGTCCAAGTGCCTGGGGGAAGCCAACTCAAGGAGGCAGATGGGTGGGCTGCTGATTATTGGAAGGGCTCGTTAATGAACATCCGGAGGGTGACCACCTGGAGAAAAGGATCACCTTTCTCCATGCGCAGCTGATTAGGGCCAGGAGATTCCACAGTGCAGGTAGTTCCCCCACCTCCCTGGTGTTGTGGTCACCATTAATCATTTCCTCTAACTGCTGTATATAAGAGCTTTTGCCACTGAGCCCAGTATTCAGAGAGAAAGGCTAAAGTCCTCCGGAGGATGTGGCTGCAGAACCTGCTTCTCCTGGGCACTGTGGTTTGCAGCATCTCCGCACCAACCCACCAACCCAGCCCTGTTACCCGGGCCTTTGTACATGTGGACACCATTAAGGAGGCCCTGAGCCTTCTGCAAAACAGCAATGACAATGCTGACATGATGGTAAGTGAGGGAGGGAGTATGAGGGCTGTGCCTGGGCCGCCTTGCTGGCCCACCTCTCTGTATTAGACTAGCCCTGCCTGTCAGCTTGGTAACACTACATTTTTCCTTTCAATAGAATGAAACAGAAATCGTCGCTGAAATGTTTGATCCCAAGGTAAGATGCTTTTCTCTAACATGCCTTCCCAGAGGCCTCCACCTTTGTGGAAGGTGGGGGTAGCTGCATTTCAGAGGGATCCTCACAGGTCGTCCACTTCCTCTCCAGCAGCTGGCTGCCAGGGCAGGTGTGCTTGGGCCATTGGCCTTGCCCATGTGGCAAGTCACACACGTTTATTATCTGAGCAGCCACGGACAGACCTAGTGTTCAAGGGGCCAGGGGTTACCTGGGAGAGGTGGTAAATAGGAATTAGTTCATGACAGGGGCTGTGGACTTGGGGCACTCATTGCGGTGGCTATGGAGGGGCACAGAGAGGTCCAGGCAATGCCCTGCCCCCTTCTCCCTAAATGGTGAGGGGCTAGTGACTTCCTTTCCTAGGCGTTGGGACGCTCTTGAGATGCTAGGCCAAGGGAATACAGCTGCGCTGGCTGAGGGTGGCCTGAGTTGAGTAATGAGGTGGAGTCAGATTTGTGCCTGCAGTGGACAGGGGGACAGGCCAGCATTTATGACTGAATCTGCCTGAGACTAGTTGGTCATCATCCTGTGCCCCTCCCAGGCTCTACTCTTGGGTGCTAGGGATGACAGCATGAAGAACTAATGGGGAGGGTACTTGGCCACTGCTTACCAAGGAATGGCTTTTTCCCACAGGAGCCAACATGCCTGCAGACGCGCCTAGAACTATACAGGCAGGGCCTTCAGGGCAGCCTCACCAGACTCAACGGCTCCTTAACCTTGATGGCCAACCACTACAGGCAGCACTGCCTCCCTACCCCGGTGAGTGCCCCTGTCAGGGCCCCTAGCGGAAAGGTCTTGGTCTAGGAAGGTGGAAGGTTGGGTAGGGAGAGACCTTTGGGTGTGGCTGGGATTCTATCTGAATAGGCTTGTAATGATTACACTTTCCTATGAAGAAACAGCTCAGCTCATTTTTGGCTCAAAGAGTTTAAGCCTGGAACTCTGTAGCCAACAGCACTCTCTAGTGGGAGCTGTACTATTCTTGTTCTTGCTGTCATCAATGAGGTCAGAGGTGAGGCAAACCCAAAGAAACTAAGATCTAAGATAATGAGAAAGCTCCAGGACCTCAGTGCCACCTCCTGACAGGACTTCCCTCTGGCCTTTCCTGGGGGTTTCTGGATAGCATGGGAACAAGGAGGGAAACATCCAGGAATGTACGAAGTCCCAAATACTCCTCTCCTATGGCCTTGACTCCTGCCACTTTGGGATTTTGGAGCCAACCTTAGTAAAGCTGCTCTGTCCTGGCCTGAGACCAAATAGCCATGGCCCAACTGCCCAGTAGACCAGCCTCAGGCAATTTGTCAGGTCCCTGGTCCCAGCTGCCATTGGCAGAGTTGTATACCCTTTGGGTGACCCAGGGGTGGCAACATGTCACTTGACCAAGGTCAGCAGGCAGGCCCAGGATGGGCCTTCTGACCTCTTAAGTTCCAAGGGGCACATAAATACACTGCTACTTCCCCCTGCCACATTACCCATTCATGCCTGGACTAAGTTTTCTTTTTTTCTTTTTCTTTAAGGAAACTTCCTGTGGAATCCAGACCACCACCTTCAAAAATTTCAAAAAGAACCTGTATGATTTTCTCCTGATCATCCCCTTTGACTGCTGGAGTCCAATCCAGGAATGAAGTGGGCCAGTCCAGGAGCCAACCCTGGGAGTTGACCTCACAGACTGCTGTCTTCCCACCCACAAAGAGCCCAGCCTCAGGAGCTTCACCTTGGAGGGACCAAGGGGTGGGCCAGGGCCTTGGCAGTGGTGGACTTGCTCTGAGCCAGGCTGACACTGACTCAGGTGTGACAGGGGAGTGGGCAGGGACCATTAATATTTATTTATATATTTATGTATTTAAATATTTATTTATTTATTTAAGCTCCTATTTCATATTTATTCAAGGTATTTTACCATAATAAATTATTAAAAGTCTGTTCTGATTTGTGTAGTTTTGTAGTTTGTTTTTACTGTGAGCAAATGCTAGTGGTGCTCCTCTCCTCACAGGGGAGGGCGGGGAAGGGAAGGAGGCCAGCAGGTGGGGGAAGAGGCAGGAGCCTGCAGCAGGTCAAGTACGGACAGCAGCGCTGTCAGAGCCAAGGGGAAGGGAGAGCTGGCCTGGGTGCAGCACTGAGCACACCTGGGTGTGCTTCCAGGGGATGCTCAAGGGGTCCCATCCCAGGGAGAGGTTTCCAGGTTCACTTAGAATCCAAGGGACTCAGCCAGCGGGAAGCTTTCCCTGGAAAAGGAGCATCATCCTTCCAGGTCTTAGGGTTAACTAGGCCCAGTTGGCTGGTCACTGACTGAACAGGCACCCCTGGTGCCAGGCAAACCCCCTGTGACCCTCAGAAGCAGCACCCTACCCTCACATTTGGGGCTTCACCACTCCTAAGGTTAACCAGCAAATAGTCTAGCTGTTCTAGGAAAACAAATAAACTAACCACAGGGGTCAGAGCTCAGCATATTTATCAAACATTCCCCAAAGTGGATGATCTTAATCTTTGAGAGTCAGAACTAAATTCATAATTTGTTGCTACATGGCTCTAGTGTGGCATTTTTCTGAGCTGGTTTCTGTTTTTACATAAAGTTTTGTATCCCATTAGAAGCTTTTTCCTAAAATTTATGGCCGTCAGGATGAGAACAGAGCAGCTCTTTTCCCTTGATTTGTCAGCAGGGCTTGAGGACTTGCTCCTGAAGTCCTGAGTCCCTCCTGGGGACTATGAAAATGCGGATGTGTCTCCAGACGTCCAGTGGGAGTGGGCCAGCCTTCTCCGTGACTGGTGGGCCTGGGGAAGCTACTTGGTGCGGCTTCACCCGAGCTGGCTCTCTCCCCGCCCACCTGCTCTCCGCATTGGCTAGCACCTGGAGATAGTGCCTGTCCTGGCTAAAGCCCTGCTGCCCACACAGGCAGAAAGGCCATGGCTCAGGACAAATGAATGAAATTTCTTGGACCAAGCCTGAATTTCAACACAGACAAGCATCCATGAAGTGTGCTGTGGTCATATAAAATGCATGAAAAGCACATCTTAACCAGTGATAAGGTCCTCCCTATCTTCTGAGTAAGTCAATGATGACTGATAAAGAGATTTAGCGTTTCCTTAGACTCATATATAGGTACCTCTCCCCCTAGAAATGTTGCCATACCTAGGGCTCGGATCAGCTTGGAGCTACTCTTAAGTCATACTATGTACCTGTATGTGCTCCTGGCTTGTGTGCCCTGGGGCTTGGAAAGCCATTCCAACTCCATGAAGATAACCAGCATGTCCCTCTACGACAATCACACAGCAATCTGTGCTGAGATTCGGCATGACCTTTCGGCTGACAACACTACATACAAAGTAAGTCTGGGTCTTCATCAAACATCACTTGGTTCTCAGTGGCCCTTTGCGTTTCTGATCAACTTTTCCTGCTTCCAGGATTACTTCCAAAGTCCGAAGAATACCAGCAAGGTAAGGAGCAGTCATCACAGGGACCTTTCTGACCACTTTTCAAAGGGATCACCACCCCCACTCTCGGCAGACATAAAAACAAAAGATGTTGGACAGAGAAAGCTGAGAGTCTGAGGATGGAGCCTCCAGTTCAGCCAACAGATGAAGCAGTGGCCAGGATCATGGGCCTTGCCAGGCTCTCTGACCAGCCCTGGGCTGGGGGGAGACCTGATGCCCTGCACAGCTTGCAGTGCTCCCAGGTCTCCTCTGGGAGAATCAGGGTAGGGCCAGAGTGGCCAGGATGGATGAGGATGGGGGTCAGCTGGCCCTCTGCTATGCACTACCACCACCCCAACCCTGTTTTTAGGAGTCCTGCTATGGGAAGTTTATAAAGGACTTCATCTCCAACCTGAACACACTCCTTATGAACCATAAGAATGATCACCTAGAAAAGGTTAATAAGAACTTGAAAGAACTTACCCGAATTTGCACAAAGCTTCACGTAAGTTGCTGTCTGCTCTTAGGAGGACTTGAGGCATTATTTTTCTTGCTACCACAGACAGGGGCCCAGCAGGGCAAAGAGCTTCCTATGGCCCCTGCTTATCACATGTGGTGCCTCAGGTATTACTGTCTAATCCCAAAGAAGCCCACTCACTGACAGGGGCTGGGGCTTAGGGGAGTGGGGGCTCAGGAGTCATTCTGGAGGTTTCTGTCATGCTCTCTGCCAAGCCTCCACATACAGAGGTCAGTGTGTAGCAGGTCTGAGACAGGTCTGGCCATGGACTCAGCCTGGGGAGAGGGAAGGGCCACTCAGTGTCAAACTAGGTTGGGTAAGTGGTTTGGTGGTGGTGGTGGGGTGTTGTGGGGGAACGACTGAGATGTTCACTCTCTTTATCCACTGCTTGCACAGTTCCCTGCTTGTCCTTGTGTCCCTGTCCTAGGTAGCCATGCGACCTGCTCATACTGCACTGACTCTTTCCCCAAGGCCCTGTGCTCCACAATTATCAAATGGGCCCCAGTGTCCTCCCTAAAAGAGATGAGGAGGGCCCACTAGGTTACCTCCTACAGGATGGAAGGCTTATCATGTAACCTCTTTGACTGGGAAGAGTTGGCTTTTATTTTTCCTGCTGACTTAACATATTTCTTATTTAGCCAACAGAATCACCCAAGAACTGTACTACTGAGTTAACTGATTTCTCTCAGTTCAAGGAAGCCTTAAAGACTGTTGTCATGTACATAGAAGTATGGAAATCATGTAAAAGGACTGAGGGCAGCCTCTGAGACCCCGTCCATCCTCTCACAGGAGCCTGGTGCATGTGGTTAGAGCTGCAGAAAATGGGATTGGAGAAGCACCAGGAACAATTTACATCTGGGGTGAGGGGGGTGTTGTTCACTGGCCCTGGGCTGGCAGATGAGGCCAAAGGTGAATAGAGGGGGCGTGCTGGAAGAAATATTTCTGTAACTGATACATCAGCACTGGTTGCTTCAATAAAGCTGGGGTATAGAAATGCTGGTGCATGAGAGTCATGAGAGAGTCATCTTACCAGGGCCTTGGTAGACTGGAGGGGCAGGGGGCTGGAGTTGGTGGCCCCATGATCAGGGGTTCTGACCTGGGGTCCCGAAGCTCTCTCAGGAGGACAGCCCAGGAGCCTGAATGGGAACCCTGCCTCATTTCCTTGTGCTTCATCTCTAGTGCCAGTGGTCACAGAGGAGGGGCTCCATCCCTATCTGTGTAGCTTGTTCCTACCCCCATTTCTCTCTCTGTCCTCCAGAACTCAGCTCTTTGCCCAGAGTCCCTCCCCAGACCACCTTCCTCCTAGCCTCGGTGAGAGCCCATTTACCCCCAGATCCAAGAGCCAAGAATCAAGGTCTTCCCTTCTTTGGTCTCTACTACAGCTCCTGAAGAACTCTTAAGTTTAATTCAACCCACCCCCAACCCTGAGGGCTCAGTGTGGCACAGAAGGGTCAGCTCAGGAGAACTGGGACTGAGCACAGTGGGGTTCCTGGACCAGGTGAGGGGCCCACAAGGGCCAGAATATCTCCAAAGCCCCAGCCTCTTTAGACGAGCAAAGAGCTACCTGACTTCAAAGTAAAGCCCCTTACCTGACCTGCAAGGCCCCTCACAACATGCGCCAGTGTCTCCTTGGCATAGCAGCCTCCTCTCATCTAGTAAACTCCTGCCACCCCAGGGCACAGGGGCCTGCCTGTGGTAGATCCACCAGTCACTTGGGTCCTGAGGTGCCCCCACCCTCAATTCTCACCCTAACCATAATCACTCAAACAGTTTATTGGAAAGGAGTGAAATTGCTCCACAATCCAAACAGCTTCCTACAATATAAACCTCTCTGACTCTGAGTTCCTTCACCAAACTAGGAAAGATAAGGACTGATTGTTCTGAAACATAATTAAGTATCAAGGTGCAGCCATATCTTAGCCCAGGTCAGACCTGCAGAGTCTGCAACATCTCCTCATTGACAGACCTCGATAACAAGCTATCAGGCTTTGGACTATACCTGAAGCCAGCTCACAGGCCCACTCTATCTATCCCTATCCCTTGCCCTAGGGTTCCTGGCCTACTCTACCTCTAGGGGCCACATCAGGCTGGAGGTCAGTAAGAGTGATTGAATAAAGATGTCAAATTTTCTCAGAACACGGACAGTGGTCCTGTGCTCAGGTTTGGTGTCAGCGTTAGTATGGGACTAGGGGTCAAGGGTAGTTTCAGCCCCAAGAAAGCCAACAGTCCAGTCCCCAGGGACTGTGAGCTTCTGTCCCTTGAGTACACCACACAGGTGCTCAGGGTTCTGAAGACTACTCCTCGGTAATAGGCAGCAGAGTCTGCAGGGTACATGGCAGGATGGTGGCTGACACACACTGGCAGTAAGACTTGCCACTTCACTGACCCAACCTCCTCTTAGCCTGAGGCACCTAATGGTAGAGAGCTGAAGGCCTGCATGTACATCCTTGTCATCTCACTGCTCTGTTTGGCACAGCAGAGTGTGCACAAGCCTGGCCTGTCACTAGCTTGCTGTGTGATCTTGGACAGGTACCTCTGCTTCTCAGCCAGAGTCCACAATGGTGGGGTGAATTCTCAAAGCCTCAGAGGCCATGACATAGCCTAGGTTCAAAGTTTTTGTCAAGCTAGAGGGCTTCAAGGCATCTGCTCAACTCTGGGGTGCCTCTCCTGGCAAATAGGCATGGTACAGGTAGGAGGTGGCTGTACTATTCGGAGAAACTGCTTTCATCTCCTTGACAATCTTAAGCCTTAGCCAAGGCCACCAGCCACCATGCAAATACCCTGCTATGAAAGCTACTTGGGTACTTTAGTTTTTGTGTGTTTTTTTAAAGATTTTATTTCTTATTTTCAGATAGAGGAGAAGGGAAAGAGGCAGAGAGGGAGAGAAACATTAATGTATGGTTGCCTTTCACCTGCCTCCAGCTACAGACCTGGCTGGAGACCTGGCTTGCAACCTGGTTATGTGCCCTGGCTGAGAATTGAACCAGCGACCTTCGGGTTCGCAGGTGATCCAACCTGCCACCAGCCAGGGTACTTGGGTTTTTCACATGCCCTACTTTACCCTTCAACCAGGCTCAGATCTGTACAGTGGTAGCAAGGCACCTGCAGTAGCCTGAAACCAGCTGATAGGGCCACGTAGGTACAGCTCCAGAGACCCAGGTAGGCCTGAACTCACAATTTCCTTGGAGCCTATTGCTACTACTGCCTTAGGATCTCAGAGGAGGCTGGTGTGTTGGAAGGTCAGCGCTCTGGGGCTAAACACCCAGGCATAAGAGTCATGGTCCTCACCCCAAGTTGGCTGGGATTGGCTTTAGATACCCCATTTCCCTAGGGTTCCAGGAAACAGATTTAAATTATATCCCTCCATGGGAGATAACCATGAGTAGGCCTGTGGAAGGCCCACCTAACGCTAAGGAAGTACTCCTGACTTTGCTAGGTCCATTTCTAGACCAGGCCCTCCTTAGAAAGAGCAGGGCCAGGCAGCCTAAGGAGACAGGCTCATTTAAACATCAACATTTCCCAGGACAGTAGAATAGTCTCTCGTACTCCCTTCACAGGAACTTCCCCAGGAACCACTTCAACTATCACCTTTGCCTGTTAGAGCCCCCATCGCTCCTCAGAAATCTGTAGTACTGAGGGAGGAACCAGGGACTAAGGCATGCACTAAAAGCAGCAGTGCAGCCCTCTCTTATACTTACACTAGAACTTGAGAAGTGGAACAGCATCCTTGTCAGCCACATGGCAATCTCTGTCATGGGCCATAATGTGGACACATCCTCTGGCTCAACATTCACATTCAGGGGGATCACACAGTGGGAGAAATGCTCCATCTTCAGAAATAGACAATGTGTCAGTCCATGGAACAGTTCATGGATGGACATGAACCTAACATGGCGACATGACATGGCACCTGTGAAAGGTCCAGAATGGCACTGATGCTGGATGACCCTCTGTGATCCCAAGGCTGGAAGGGAATGGGGATGACGACTTGGATGGTGAGATGGGTGAGTTTTCTCCTGGACTTTCTACCCTGTGATGGCTGTAAATGTGGCCATGGCATGATCTCAGGAGAAAGAGGCTGAGTACTAAGGTTAGTGGGCACCATGTGGTCGATTACATTGTGTATAGAGAATTTGTATTCTCAGTATTCCCAGCAAAGTGGGGATCCTCATAGATCACATTGCACTGATGGACTACCCGGGCTGGTTGTTCAGCCCTGATACTGGCAATTGGCTAACAATGGGGACTGCTCACCTCAAAGCCCAGAGTGCTGTTTACCTCTTTCTGAGACAGCACAGACAGCAAAAGAAGCTGTTTGCTCTTCCTTGAGAGAAGGATAGCTCTCAGTGTGGGCCTGGAAGTTGCAAGACGCTATCCAGGTACCCTCAACTAACCCTGCAACTATCTTTGTGCGTGGAGTCACAGGTGAGGCTACATTTCTGGCCTGTACCACACAGCCCTAAGTGGTCAGGCCTAGTCCTGGAACCCATTTGTGCCACGTTCCCAAGCCCTTTACTCCTCTTGCTTCCTGGTTGCCGTCTTGGGAACTTGAGTCTGTATGATTGGAAGTGGAGGCCAGAGCTGCATGGACCAGGCACAGACTGTGCCAGCCTGGCTTCTGAGCAAGTTGCAGCTCGTGTTGAAGGCACACAGCTGCTTGCTCTGGATCCAACTGCGTCTGCCCTGGACCCTCTGAGCTTGTTGCTTGGGCTTCACAAACAACAAATCTGGCATACAGCTTTCTTCTGGGTCTCAGTTTGTTTTTTAATCTGTGAAGCAGAGTTGTGGCAGGAATAAAGAGGCACCAGGCCCTATGTCTGTCCTGACACAGGACGTCTCTCTGTCCTCTGAGGAGAGGGGAGGCAGGAATGCTCTTGTCATCCAGGTGTGTAGGACAGGGAAGTTCAGAGCAGGGCAAGCCCCCAAGACAGAGCTGGGATGGGAAGGGGCCATCTCACCTACTGCCAGTGCTGGAAGCTCCCCACCCCCAGGCCCAGTGAGGCCTGGGACTTCCTCTGGACCACACAGACTAGACAGTATCCTCAGATCTGGCCCCACAGAAGCCATCTTTCTGGGCCCCCGGAAGGACTGCTGGGCCCAGTCCTTGCTCTCAGAAAGGGCTGACCAATTTCCCTCCTGAAAGGAGGGCCAGAGTTATGTTTGCCGGGAAAGATGCAGCTTCAAAAGATATCGTTCACTGTGGTTTGAGACAAGAGCAGCCCAACAGTTTCGTGTTGCTGCCACTGATGTTATCTCTGATCTAGACCTGCTCTTTCAACCTAAGAGATGATTAATTGAAAAGTTCTCTGTTTTCTTTTCCTCAACTTCAGGGAAGAAAAGCATAGGTTCTGCCCTCAAACACACCTCTTGAACCCTACCCAAGGCGAAGGTTGGCATTTCCTTCAAGATCCTGCAGCTTTTCTAGAGGTGGGGAAAAGCCTTTTAAAAAGATAGTCATGCCCTAGCCTGTGGCTCAGTGAACCCAAAGGTCGCCGGTTTGATTCCCAGCCAGGGCACATAACCAGGTTGCCAGCCAGGTCTCCAGCCAGGTCCGTAGCTGGAGGCAGGTGAAAGGCAACCATACATGGATGCTTCTCTCCCTCTCTGCTTCTCTCCCTTCCCCTCTTTCTAAAAATAAATAAACTATTAAAAAAAAAAAAAAAAAGACGGTCACTTTTAATAGAGTTATCATTTAATAGCGCAGACAAATCTTAAGTGTACAGTTCAGTGAATTTTTATATCTGTTTAAGCTGATACCAGTACCCAGAGCAAGATATAGAACATATTCTAGCACCCCAAAGGCTCCGTGTGCTTTCTCCCTTCTAGTTGGTAATCATACCCTCTAAGTGCAGCCACCATCCCATAATCTCGTTTTACCCATTCTTGAGCTTCATTTAAGTGGAATCAAGAGACTGTGCTGTCTTTCATGTTTGACTCCTCTCTTCCATATCATGTCTATGCAACTCTTTCCAGCTGCCCCACGTAGCTGCCTTTGCAGCCCTGACAATTCATGTGTCCCATAGTGCACTGCCCCACTCTGTGGCCAATAGTTTGGCTGTTTCTAATTTTTGGCTGGAATAATAAAGTTACTAAAAACAATTTTTTAAAAAGAACTCTTCAGTTTTCTCTTTAATCCTCACCTGAGGATATGTTCATTCATTTTTAGAGAAACAGAAAGGGAGAGAAAGAAACACTGATGTGAAGAACATCAGTTGCCTCCTGCACATGCCCTACCTGGCAATCAAACCAGCAACCCAGGTATGTGCCCTGGCTGGGAACCAAACCTGCAACCTTCTGGTGCATGGGATGATGCCCCAACCTATTGAGCCAACAGCTAGGGCTATGAACATTCTTGTACTCAAATTTTGGTGAGTATATGTATATACTCACCTTGACTTTGCTAGGTCCATTTCTAGACCAGGCCCTCCTGAGGAAGAGCAGGGCCAGGTAGCCTAAGGAGACAGGCTCATTTACACATCAACATTTCCCAGGACAGAAGAATAGTCTCTCGTACTCCCTTCACAGGAGCTTCCCCAGGAACCACCTCAACTATCAAGATTGCTTTCTGTTGAAAATGCTAGGAATGGTGTGAAATTACTGAGTCATAAGATACACATATTTTAGCTTTAATAAGTCCTGCCAAACATTTTGAAAAGCCTTTTATAAATAACATTGCTATTGGTTTTCCTGTCTTTTGTAGATACTCTATCCATCAGACACTAGATTTCTCCTCTCCCTTCACATGATCTGAGGCTGCCTCCCAAATATCCTCATCATTATTGGAACTTTTTAAATTTGTATTTATTATTTTTAGAGAGAGGGAAAGGAAGGGAGGCAGAGAGGGAGAGAAATATCAATGTAGGGTTGCCTTTCACCTGCCTCCAGCTACAGAGCTGGCTGGAGACCTGGCTTGCAACCTGGTTATGTGCTCTGGCTGGGAATCGAACCAGTGACCTTTGGGTTTGCAAGCCAGCACCCTTCCAACTGAGCCACTAGCCAGGGCCTTGGAAATTCTTCTCTGCATTGATTAGTCTTTTTCAACTGTCCACATTCTGACAAGCTACATGCTGGGAAACAAAACCCAAATCCAACTAGCCTGGGCAGAGGTCAGACCTTGCTCACAGGGCAGGGGGTCCTGCCCTTGGAGAGCTTGGCTACAGTGAAGTCTGCTCACCAATAAGAAATTAGCCAGTTTACCATTTACCAGTTACTGGTGCTGCTAAGGCTGTGTAGGGGCTGCCTCACTTTCAGCATCTCCCTTTACGGAAGTTAGCTCAAGAAGGGCCTAGTCTGACATGGATGTACATGGTGTCTTGCAAATGCACTGTGGGGTGCTGCCCCTGCCCATGAGTCTCTGGCCCCTGAATGCCTTAGAGGCCCTGAGGAAACTGTGCTATGCCATGATCCTTAGGAGTGACAGGCCGATGGGCTCAGCCCTAGCCCTAGTGATCTGGGCTCCTCTGGGGGTTACAGTCCCTTGCCATGTGCTGGCACATTCATCTTCCTGGCCCCTGTCAAATCTACCTATGTCCTACAGCTTTGCCCTGGCCTAGTCCACCTCTCCCACACGGATGACCACCTCAAATGCCCCACAGGCACTTACTCCTACACAGACTCCTCCTGCTTCTCTCCCCATGGCAGCTGTGTGGATTCATACTCCTATTAATTCGTTCAACAAATATTTACTGAGTGCCTATGAAGCAGTAGGAACACTGCCAGGCTCGGCAGGGAACCCCACCCTTGCAATATTTAGATTTTAAGGGATTAGTCAGGCTGTGTTCCATATGGGCAACCTGCTGGCTCTGTGTGAACTCTATGCCCTTTGGTCTGACCTAAGACCCAGTCCTGCCACTCTAGCCGCTATGGCCCCTGCCCACCCCTCAGCTTCACTGCTCATAGCATCTCCTTCACAGCAGCTCTGGGTCCCAGCAACACAAACCAGCCACAGTTCTCCTGACAGCACTTGGCCCGTGCTCAGAATGCATCCCAGTCAAGTGGCTGATATCTGGCCCCCAGTGGGGTGGACCAGTGTCCAGTGGAAGGCAGAACTGTCTTCTACGGGGGCACTCTCCTCCTCAGCACTTCATCTGGGGCTTACCTGCCCATGCCCTGGACCTCAGGGGTGCATTATCATCTGCCCATAGGGAAACTATGAGGTGTCTCCTCTGAACTACTACTCTATCCTCCAGGTCTGGGGAGGACCCCTCAGGGCATAGGTGCCAGCTGCAGCTATGTCTAGGGTGTGATGAAAGTGAGCCTCTTCTCACCTCTGATTAAAAGAAAAGCACACAGGTTTTATGGAAGTCAGGATGGAAAGGCAGCATGAATTTCCCAAAGTTCAGAAAATTCTGTGGAGCCTTTGATAAGCACCAGGCTATAGGGCACTCACTACACAACCAAGAATGTGCTCATGATCCTTCTCAACAACAGCATTGGAGAGGTGAGCCAAGAGGATAACCTTGGGTCACCCAGGAGCCAGGAGACCTAGAAACCCAACATTGGCAAAGTTGTCTGCTCTCTTTCCCAATTAACAAATCCTGTCCTAAAGGAAGCAAAAGGGAAGGAAACTGAGCTCCTGGCAATGTATCACACTTCCTCCAGCCCACTGCCTGGGGCAGCCCCACCCTCTCCTGGGTAGAGGCCCTGGCTTTCTCCAGGCCTCTTCTGCCAGCAGGGCTGGACAAGGGTAGGGCCATTTCATGTGCTGGGAAACAGCAATTGCTGCTGGAGCCACAGCTTTGAATCAGAAACTGCTCCGTAATTCCGTCTGCCCCCACAACACACTCCAAGAGGCTCCCCTTGACTGACCCCCCATAGTCCTCAGGACCCTTCTCCCACCTGGATCTCTCTGAGGTGGCTGCTGAGGGCCCCTCACAAGGCATCAAATGAAACAGAAGCTCCAGTCCTCCTCAGGACTAGGGATAGGGCTACACCCAGCCTTGAGATGGAGCCTTAACTAACACCCTCTCTCACCAGTCCAGCCCCTGGAAATGCCCACCAACCAGTGTCAGAACCCAAGTAGAAATCATAAGAAAGTGCAAGAGCCTCCGCTGTGCCCCTGGGCCACAGCCACACCATAGGCTCCTGTGCTTATAAGCTCAAGGGCAGAGAGACACAATCTTGTACTTGGCAACCAAATAAAAACATCAAGCATGGCCATGGGCCAGCATCTCCTAGTTTTCATGAACCCTCACAGTAGGAAGGAGTATCTTTCCTTAGTCAGCTGGTCCAAAGGTCAACTCCCAGGCAAAAGGAGTTGGCCCATAACAGTGACAGACAAACAAACAGACACAGCTCAGGGCTCCTAATCATACCAGACAGGCAGACAATGACAGTCCCTGACTCTGATGGATTCAGCCAGAGCTTGGAAGAAACAGATGGATAGACCAGCTGAGAAGAAAGGCAGCAGTATTGACCAGCTGAAAAGCCAGATTCAATGCAGTCACAAGAAAATCTCAGCTGACCCAAGGAAGAGTTCTAGAGCTGAGATAGTCCTTCAGAGTCTTCCTAGATTGGGGCAAGGAAGAGGTCAAGCCTTTATTTCTTCATGTTGATCAGTAATTGGATGTAGGCTGTAGGAAGGAGGCATGACAAATATCAGTGTGGAAAATAGGTTCAGCCAGAAAAATCCCCAGAGAGAGGGGTGCCCCCTGAGAGCTGTCTCCCAGCAGCCCTCCTAAGCTGGGAGGATACCAAGAATGGTATTCACCTTCTCCTCTATTTATCCAGATTCCCCTTTACCCTTGGTTAGACAATATATATGCTCTCATCCTGGTAGCTTTCCTGAGGGGTTGTTTCCTGGTCTGATTTCATTTTAACTTGGGATTGCTGCACTTTTCTGTTTACTGTCAAAACTAGGGAAGGGAGTACTAAAGAGGCACCACAGTGGATCTCCCTGTGGAGCACTGTGGAACAACAGTAGCCTTACTTCTTCCTGATGTCCAGGCTCAGGTGCCCCCTGCTAAGATAGTGACTACCCTTCTTTTCTACTGGTCCCTGGCCACAGAGACCCAGAGTGTCCAGGCAGCAGCCTTGGTTTGTAGTTTAATAGAACCCTTGCTGTGCCCCTGGTAGAGCACAGATGGTCTGTGGTTCCCACTCCAAGCCACTTCTGGAAGGTGTGGGGAACCACAGAATCCAGAATTACAGAGATGGGAAACACAAATTCCCTAAGGGGATCACTGGGGATGATGGAAAAGGCAGGTATTTCTATTTCTATCTCTTGATTCTCAGACCTTTGTATTCCACCTTTTGGGACATGGTTGTGTATAAAAGGCTGTGACTTACAGTGAGTATTGTGTCCTGGGTGATGGTTCCTTATCCTTGTAAAGTAACATTCCCAAGATGACACTTCAAGTATGCCTTCAACAAACTGTGGAGGGTTGGTGGCTGCTGGATGGTGTAGTATGTGATATGACCAGTCATGGACCTACTCCTTTACACCCCTTGGTTTGACAAGATATTCTATGAGCCCTCATGCTGATGAATCAAAAACTGTGAAAGCCCTTTGGTAGTGGTTTGGCTGAAGGCCTGCAGATACAAAAGGCAACCCCATACTTCAAATGTATACTTATTTTTATCAAAAGGAATCATTGACCCTTACAGGATATAAGAGGGCCCCTGTAGTCAACTGGCAACCAAGTGACCTGTTGATCTCCTGCAGACACAGTACTGTTTCTGGAGCTCAGGGTTGGTCTCTGTTGTTGAAAGTCTAGACATCTGAGTGGCAGTCACTAGATCAACTGTGGTAAGAGCTCATAGTATTGGGTTTATAAAGGAATAAAGGCCTCTATCACTGACCTCAGAGCTACTACATTCATGTACTCATTGAGCTGGCACAGTGGTACAATGACAGAAGCTGGATAATATCAACTGGAGAAGTCATTATGTCTACCCAATTATTGTATCTCTTCCCTTGAGGTATGCTTCCTGGTGGGCATTAGCAGGCAATATGCATATTAACAAACACTTTTCCATCACATGCCTCTATCCTAAACTTCTTTGTCCCAAGTCTTCTCATCTTTCTCCTTTCAGGCCCCTTACCAGCCAAGCCTTTTGCCACAGCCATGAGTGTGTATGCATTTTAAAGTTCAGACTACCTCTTCATATAAAGTTAATGGACAAATATATCACCTGAAGCTCTAGCCTACTGGATTTTTCCTCTTTCCAGGTCACTCCTGTGTGGAACTGTAGTACAGTTACTAACCATTTTTGACTTGACCCACATATTGGTCTGACCTATTAGTGAACCAAGTTTGGGCTTTCACCTCCTACATCAGCTGGTCCTCAGGGACTATCAATGTAGCCACAGGTGTGAGATAGGAGAGAGGTTCTGGTGCCATAGAAGTGATGGCATAGGTTCTGGGTTACCTGTTTGTGCAGCTTACTTATGCCCTCCAATCCTGCTCAGTCACTCAATCAGGCCCTCCAGCTCCACTACCGTTTAGCAGTATAACAGAAGCTGTTTTACAAAAGGTACATGTAATTCCTCAACACAGATAATATGGCCTTGCTCTAGAACCCTGGGGACACAATGTAGTTTCCTACTAATGATATCTCTAAAACTGACAGGGTCTGGCAATTCATGTAGCTCAAACGGCAGGGCTACCTATACCACAGTCTGACCTACAAAGGACAACCATGTCTTTACTTCTTAGTGATGCTGGTGCCCTTCTTCCCAGCACGTTCCTTATATTAAACAAGGTTGGGATTTCCAGACTTGCTTAATATATCCACACATATATTGGATACCTGCTCCCTCCAGTCTGCCACAGCAATTCTGGCATATGTCACTTATTTTCCATGTTTTTAGAAACAATTCTAATAGTGTATTTTCACCATTTCTTGGAGTTCTTGCCACAGTCTTAAATACTAATTCCTTGGAGAGTTCACCCTATAGCCATGAACTCTTTTATCCAAATTTCTGTTCTACTCTCTTGATCCAGGATCCAGTCCTGTATATATTTTCCAAACTCCTGCTCATGCTTGCAGGGTAGCTCCTGCATTTATTTTGAGGTATAGATCTTTTTCTCCCATAGCGAGTCCAATATATCCTACGGCCAGGTTATGTTGTGACTTAACTTAATTACTGGCCTAGTGGTCAAGAGTGGAGGTGGAAGCAGATCCTGGAAGGATGACAAAATTTGAGGTCCCGAGAGTATCAGCCACACCAACTATTTTAATTACATTGACATTAGCTTGATACTTTTGGGACAGACCTCGTATATTTTACAATATAGGGGACTTTACGTCATCTTTACTTAGGCAAGAGTTTGAGTTCCTAACTCTTATTAGGAGTAAATGGAACACTTATATAGGCTCAGAGGGTTCAGAGGAATCTGAAGATTCAAGATTTTCATGTGCAACAGAAACCCTGTGTGTCAGTCTCATTTTTTTCCCAACCAGGGCTCTGACCTTGGCATAAAAGATCTGTCTTGGATGGGACTTTAACCTTCTTTGACCAATAAGTTCTGGTTCTTAGCTTTTTCCTTCTGTATCACTGCAAGGGATAAGAGCTCTTTTATATGAACCAAGGAAGCCTAGGGCTTTCATGCTTAGCTTTTAATTGCTAATTAATCACACTAACCTTTCATTATCTTTTTCTGAGAGTTGGTCAAGCTCAACAGTAACTACCCAATTCCATTGTCTTTTGAGTACTAATTACCCCATATTTCTCAAAAACCTGATAAACTGCAACAGCTAATACATTTTTTCCCAGTAGGAGTGAATGTTTTAACTGCATTACTACCTTGTGGCTTTCTGTGATTCACCTGTCAACTGGGAAGGGCTGGGTCCTCATTGGCAGCCAGATAGATAATCCAGTTCCAAAATCTTATCTTAGCATCTTTCTTTTTAACAAACTTCTCTCCTGGAACCAACCCCCGTAAGTTAGGTGCTATGAGAAGCAGTCTGAGTCAAAGACTATCATGCAGAGCCTTAATTAGGGAGAGCTCTTGGAATCCATAGCAGTCGAAAAGAGAGGCTGAAAGCAGGATTAGAGAAAGAGGATGTGCTACCAACAAAGGTTCCAAGAAAAGGTCCCAGCTGAGCCCAAGGAGCTCTCCTGTGAGTGTCTTCAGAGTTTCACCAAGACAGATAAGGGAGCCACACTTTTATTTATTTTTTTTAGAGAGAGGGGAAGGGAGACAGGCAGAGAGGGAGAGACACATCAATGTATGGTTGCCTTTCACTTGCCTCCAGCTATGGACCTGGCGGGGAGCCACACCTTTTATGCCCTTACACTTATCAGTCACTAGAGGTGACCTTCCAATGTAGAAGCAGGTGTGACCTTACACAAGGCAGTTTTCTTTAGCAGAGCCAAGTCCCAGAGAACGCTGACGGCTGAGGCTACCTTCTGGTAGTCCTCCCAGCAGCTGGTAGAGTAAGTCCTTCATTCATAAATGGGGGTCTGGGCTACATACCACAGCATCACCACATTAACTTCAAAATACCATATGTATAACTGGCTCCTGGGTACATGGGTCATAAGCCTGATGCTTAAAATCTCCCATTAAAATTTTATTGCTTTAGCTAAGTCTCTTTCCTACTGGGACATATTATCCCAGGAAAGAGCCTCACTCTGCTGTTCTCAAAGCTCCTCAGGATAAACAGCTTCAGGGCCCCCCTACCCTCCCTAATACTGAATTCACACTGAGTACTCACTGTGTCTCAGCCAGTACCAGGGACACCCATCAACCAATGAGCAGATTCAGCACCATCTTGATCAGGAGACTGGGGAGTCAGGTATAACTCTTCGGGCAGGTAGTTCCAGGGAAGTATTTGAAGAAATAACGGGTCATTTGTCAGGTGGCAAAGGGGCAGGAAAGAACACACCTGTGCCAAGTTAGCCTTACCAAGAGCCCTTCATTCATGGCAGGAAACCTAGTGAGAAGCATGGTAGGGAAACTGGGGTGGAGGCTAAAGCCAGATGGGAGAACACTGGACCCAGCAGCTCAGATAGGGTGTAATGCAGGAATTTCTCCCCAAAGAAGGGCATGCTGAATCATGTCTAGGGGATCCCATGAGAATGAGGAGCTGTTTATGGGATAGCATGCTTGGTAGTGGTCCCTGATTTTGCCCTTAGACCAAATTTGAGACTTCTAAGGTAGCCAAGGAGAGAAAGAACCAAGCCCTAAAAAACGTGCAAACATAAAAGGTAGACAGGGTAGGATGCTGCTGTATTAGAGGCCATTAAGGATGGGTCACCAAGGAGGAAGCCGGGAGTGGTGGCATCATGGAGGTCAGGAAGACCAAGAGGTCAGAAAACACCTCTGATACTGAAGAGAGCAATCAGGGCGAGGCGAGGTGGCATTTGCAGGCACAGGCCTTGGGACAGGTGGAGTGAGGGGCAATAGGGAATGAGGAGATGATGTCTGTGGAAGAGGCCTGGTATCATTGGAGAGGCTGGATGTTGAGCAGGACTGAGGTTTTGGCCTGCAGATCACCCCAGCCTCACTTTCCAAGTTCTCCCCAGAGCCTTGCTGGGGCAGGACGGGCAGAAACTGTGCTCAGGTCCAGGTGTCAGCTCAAGGCTGGGTTTCCTCCAAGGGCAAGCCCAACTGTTCCACCCTCCCATCTTGGAGTTTGGAGTTCTTCACCAGTCAGGCTACATGGAGCTGTTTTGAAGCCTTTACAGAGAACTGTAACTATAAAGCTTCTGTCCCTTGGGACCTACAGGGAAACCCCAGCTTTGACCCCAACCCCTTGACTAAGGCCTCCAGAATCTGGGCCAGAGGTCAGGGTGGGGCAAGCCACTGAGTCAGGATAGCAGTCTTCTGGCTTCCTTAGTTTATGTGCACTGATTCTCTACCATCCCCACCCTAGAAGATGGCCCTGATAGGAGTAGAGAAGTGAGGCCAGTACTCCATTTCTTTAATCCTTACCACAATCATGTGAGACAAAGCCCATAACTCTCTTTCATAGATGGCATAACTGCTTATCCACAGTCACACAGCCAGAGTGGCAGAGATGAGATCTGAACTCGGAGACTCCTTGCCAGGTGCTCTCTCATTACCCTCCCTGCTACTTGGTATGAACCAGTCAGGATAGGATACTGAGAGGGATGCCAGGTCTTTGTTATTCAGAATCAGGAGGCAGCTGGGCCTGGAAAGGGTCTCCAAGTATCTGTCCCATGCCTGTCTCTGGACCCTCAGCTTGAGCCTTGCCTGGCCCATCCTCCCCACCCTCTGGCTGCCTCTCACACCTCGTATCTCAGCCTCCTGGAGCCTACTCCTCGAGCCTCCAGCCCCCACTTTCCACTGAGTCCCTCCTCTCAGACATTTCAGACTCTTCACAACCACCAGTGTGATGGAGCCATTTTACCAAAAGAGAAGCTAAAACACAGAGAAGCACAGGAAACCAGGGCAGAAAGCACATGGGTCTGCTATCTGCCCTAAGACAGGGTCCAAGTGTCTTATATAAATGGCAGATACGGATAACAGCCAACCCCGGTGGGAACAAGGGTGAGAGATACCTGGGGCAGCCCCAGTTCCTGGGCTTTTACAGAGGGGATCTCCTCTTCTTGTTCCTCACAGGAAGTATGTGGTGTTGCCTGGCCAGCCACAGAGGCCTGGGCATCCCCATTGACTACCTTACCCTTTGGCCCTCTCCACCCTCTAGCCCTCTCTACCCTCTGGCCTTCTCCCCACCCCTATCACACTGGCAGTCGTGATTATCTCAGAGCCTGGCTTCCTACTGCTTTTTAAAGAGATGTGGCCTACTGGCTGGCTGCCACCCTGCCAAGAGGCCCTCCCAGTGTGCTCTTATGAAGGATGGATAGACAGATGAATGAATTGATTCAAAATGGATTCTCTGCCTACTTGGTGCTTATGCTCTAGTTGGGGGCAGGTAGTAAAGCATTACCCAAAAGGACTCCCCAGATAATGTCAGAGATAAGAGTAACGGGGATAACAAAATATGATAGCATGGAGACTTTGGAGTGATCAATGGGTGACATTCAGCTGAGACATGACTGACAAGAAGGAGCTGGATTTACATTTTTAAAGGATCACTTAGGCTACCATGCCAGACAAAAGTGGCTGCATGGTGATGAGAAGGTTGTTATAATTGCCCTGCTAGGATGATCACTGAACTGGGCCCAGGTGGCTCACAGGGAAGAGAGAACAAAGGATGCAGCACAGGAGAGAGACAGGAGACCTCAAGGCCCTGGCAGGTGGAGGCACCTTGCCTCAACTTTCCCACTCTCTCTGCTCCTCAGATGACTGGGCTCTTGGAGGCCTCTGACAAATGTCCTTAAAGAGAGTTGGAAGTATCCAGAAGAAAGTGGGGATGGACAGAGAGGGAGTCCTGGGGCCTAGTTCAGATGGGCTCTGTCCTCACTCTGAGGATCCCCTGATTCAGGTCATGAAAGGAATTAGACACAGCAAGTATTCTTTTCCTGCTGCTCCTGTACCTGGATGTGCCAGGACTTTGAGGGGTGAAAGCCACAGCTGCTAACCCATTGAATGCCTACCACTTAGCACCTTGACCTGACCATGATCCAGGCTGACATCTGGAGGGTAATGATCGCTGAGGCCATAGCACATTGGTCATCAGGCACCCAAACTAGCATCCTCTCCATCTGGAGCAGCTTCTGAGCTTCTGGCCATGGGAGATGAGAGAGGCAAATTAGAGGGTAGTAACACAGGGCTGGGGTAGGGAGATGGGGGACAGGGGGATGACTGCCAGGAAGAGGCCTAGTTGGAGGCTCCACCTACTCACACCATTGCTGCTCACCACCAAGAAGAGCTCTCCTCTCCACTTGGCATGTGAGCCCCCAAAATACTAAAGCAGGAGGGCTGAGGTGTTAAGCTGAAGGGAACGTAAACAGAGGCAAGCACAGTTTCAGCATAAATGGCAATATCCAGCGATGTGAGGGAACTCCAAGTTGGGGCAAAAAAGGTCCACTACCCAGCCACTCCCATCAGCACACCTCAGTGGTTGTATGTGGCAGAGGGGGTCCTGTAACCCATCCAGTTATACTCCCCCTGGCCAGCTTATCTCCTTGCAGTGGAATTCCAAGGCTCAGAGAGCATTAGAACTGTGCCATTTTTCAAGAAGTGGAGTGTTCTGGGCTCTTAAGAATGAGTGCAGAGGAGCATTGTTGGGTCAGGACAACACCAAGGCTTCTAATCTAGAGGACCCAAGGTTCAAATGCTCTGCTTCTGCACAGTTTGATAGCTTTCTTGAGGGAACATGTGGAAACTTAAGTTAAGCCTGTCTCTCAAGCAATTTCACAGGCCAACAAAGCCTATGCATTTAGGATTATTTGCTAATGTTCACACTGGCAAGTGTCCAAGAGCCAAACTTCCAGAATTGAAACAGACTAAGGATGAGATCACTGTTCTCACATATATCAGTCCCACAGGCAGCTCTAAAGTAGAACTTCTGGACACAAAGATTTTGTTATCTTGGAGCTGTCAAACATGTCCCATACTTACACTAAGCCCTCACACTATCAGCCAATATATAAGTGCATAATAAAAAGGTTTTCCTATATTTCTGCCTGGACCGAAGGCTTTGAGAGTGAGCACCCTAACAAGGAGGTGAGAGAGAATGAACACCACTCTGCACCAGGGCAGTCAGCAGCTTCCATAGAAGAAGGAAGTTTGGGCACTTCCGAGGAAGGTTATCTATTTTTTTCAGCTGTTGCCCTCTCACCTTGGCCTGGCCCTGCTGTAGTTACAGCAGGGCCAGGCTGTCCCTCAGAAGAAGCCATGTAACCACTGAAAACCTCATGAGAAAGCCAATCCATCACGAGCTCCATACAAATCTTACTTCAACATTCCAGAGCCTACTTCACAATTACGCTATTGTCTTAAGAATGATGTTAAAAGCCCTGGCTGGTGACACAGTGGATAAGGCGCCAGCCTGCAAACCCAAAGGTCGCTGGTTTGATTCCCAGTCAGGGCACATAACCAGGTTGCAAGCCAGGTCTCCAGCCGGGTCTGTAGCAGGAGGCAGGTAAAAGGCAACCATACATTGATGTTTCTCTCCCTCTCTGCCTCTCTCCCTTCTCCTCTCTCTGAGAATAATAAGTAAAATATTTTTTTTAAATGATGTTGATTGTTAGAAATCCAAACAAGCCTACACTGATGTGGCATAGTTTGCTGGAGCATCTTCTTGGAAACTGAAAGGTCATGGGTTTGATTTCGGTCAGGGTACATGCCTAGGACGTGGGTTTGGTCCCCAGTTGGGACATGTACAAGGGGCAACTGATGTTTCTCTCTCTTTCTCCCTCTCTTCCCTTCTCTCTAAAATCAAAGAGCATGTCCTCAGGTGAGGATTTCAAAAAAAAAAAAAAAAAAATTCCAAACAAGTAAGTACAAAGCATCCCATATACAAAGATGGCAGAACTTTAGTTTGCATCCTTAAGGCACCTCTTTCTCCATCCACAGAGCCAAGTATAAATTTATATCCTTTGTGAAAAATTTTCTTATTATACCTGTTATAACCTTCTTTTTTGTTTTGTTCATTCAGCAACTATAATGTGCCACATGCCAACAATTTTATCAGGTCAAATGATTCAAGGAGCTAAGAGGAAGCTGTGACCTTTGTTATATCAGCTAACCATTTTTTAAAATTTTTCTTCAACAAATATCATTGAGCTCTTCCAGTGTAGCAGGTGCTGCTATAGACAGTGGGAATAGAGCTTCCCTATAAAGTTTAAATCCTCACGGAAGTGAGGTGACCTCATGTGGATTCCCATGAGTTATTCTTTTTAATCCTTAAGCAATGCTATGATGTACATCCTGTTATAACCTCCATTCAGTGTGGGAACCAGAAAGGTTAAGAGACTTACCTAATGTGTCATAGCTAGAAAATGGCATTGAGCCAGGGCCAGAGTTCCCTAGAATCTTATGACTAGTCTAGTTCATTATACACCCCAATAGCGACCGCAAATGCATTATTGTGAGATCAGCTATGGTCATTATTGTGAGTTTATTATCTTTTGATAATAAACACTATAGCTCCAGGAGAAACTCCTTCCATAAATCTGTCACTGTTAACAGAAGGTCTTGCCTCCTGTTCCTCTGACACCTGCAGACTGTCCTACATGAAAAGGTGATGCACAGCTAAGAGGCTGCCTGGGCCCTGAAGTGCTACTAATGTAGAAACTCACCAGCACACCACTGTGTCAGTACTGCAAAGGAGAAACCTTTGACAAATCAAAAGACCCTTTTGGCAACAGTGAAAGTTTTCTGAAGGGTGAGAAACCTCTTGGGAGAAGACTGTTTTGGCATATGATTGGTTTATAATTTCTACAGAAAAGCAATTAGTCAAACTGGCTTGGATGGTTCCCAATTGCTCATGCTTCACCTACCTGTGTGAGACAAGAGGGAAGGTGACACATTGAGCACTAGCTATGTGCTCGTGTGAAGCACTTTCATACATCATCTTATTTCATTCTCACTTCAGCCCCGGGAAGTAGGTAGGTATTATTATCTCATTTTACAGGTTCAAAGTGAATTCCTGATCTTCCCCTTCAAACCTGCCCCATCTTTAACATTCCTTATCACAAGTCATGTTAAGTCCTTCTTTTTGGCTGCCCAGAGCAAAAACCTTGGAGTCATCACTGACACTGCTCTCTTTCTCATACTCCACATCTAATCCATCTGCAGGTTCTGATGGCTCTCCTTTCAAAATATGTCCAAAATCCAACATTTCTCCCACCTCCACTGCACTCATGATGAGTCAAGCGGCTATGATTTTCTGCCTAGTATATATATATGTCAGTGGTCATCCAGATAATTTCCCTGTTCCTAACTGTGCCTTGCTCTATGGTCTGTTCTTAACTCAGCAGCCAAAGTGATCCTGTTATAATCTAGGTTCAGTCATGCAACTGTATTCAAAACTCTCCAATGGCTCTGCGTTTCACCAGAGCAAAATGGGCTATGATGGCCTACAAGGCTCAATGTCATCTGCCCCTTCATCTTTCCTCACCTCTCTGACTTCTTCCCCTGTGCCTCATCCCCATTCACTCATGCCACCCCAGCCATGCCAGCACCCTGGCTGTTCCCTGAACACACTAGCCTCAGGGCCTTTGCACTGGCTCTTCCCTCTGCCTAGAACAGCCTTATTCCTTTACCAGTATCAAGTTTCTGCTCAGGTGTTATTTTCTCAAAGAGATCCACCCTAGCTACCCTATTTAAGACTTGCAGTCCCTCCTACCACCACTCCCAGTACCCCAAGTCCCCCTTACCTTGCTGTATTGTTTTCTATAGCACTGATCACCTTCTAACGCATTACCAGGCTTGCTGTTTATTTTGTGCCTCACGTGCTATGATACACATTTCTGAAGACAGGAACACTTCTCTGTTTCCTCTATTGATGAATCCCAAGTACCTAAACTAGTACTTGTTACACAGAAAGTGCTCAAGCAATATATGTTCAATGAATGAATGAACTAATAAACAAGGACCAAAGAGTTAAGGAACTGTCTAAGGTCTTACAACTAGTAGGTGGCAGAGCCAGGAATTGGAGCCAGGTCTCTTAGACTCCAAAGATAAGTTTATTCCTACCAAATGCCTCTCAGAAAGAATGAGGCAAAGGACTTGAAAACAGACTGACTTGTGGGAGCTCTGCCTAAGTGACAATCTGATGTCCATTCAAGGCTGGTCCCACCTCCAGCTGCACTTGCATCCTTGCCCAGACTCAATGCACAACTGCCAACCTGAGCAGTAGCCCTGAGTCACCTCAAAAGGCATGGACTGCGGTCAGCACCATCACTTACAGAGGGGAAGTATGAGAAACAAGGTGAAAAGGAATCTGTGAAAGAAGGTTATGGTAACGTCTGGAGCTTGCCCACTGCATTATTTAAGAGTCACTTCCTTGTGAATTCATACTTCTGTTTTTCTAAGGGCAGAGTGGCAACCTCACTGCTACCTAGCTGTCCCCTTGATTTCTTCTCTGCACTTTGACTGTGAACCATTGTTCACCTGATAAGCCTCCTTCTAAACCTGCCCTGGATGCAGTACCTGCTCTGTTGCTACTCCAACTTCCCTACGTATAGCAAGCCACACTCCTCCTGATTTCTACCCTGAGAAGAACTGTACACCCTGAGAAGACAGTCCAAAGCTTGGAGACTAAGTCATTTCTCAAGTCCTTCCTTTGACCCACAATCAGCACCAGGGGCCTGGGAGGGTATATGGGTGGGTTGTGTCACTTTGCAGGCATGAAAAGGGCCTTTGGAGGCTCCAAAATCCCTGGGACATTGGACCAATCCTTGGCCCCTCCAGAATCAAGGCAGTGCCCACAACTTCAGAAAAAGGAGTTACTTTCAACCCACCAATCAACCCCCTCGCCCATCTCTGTGGCTGCCCTAAGACTGCTTCTGATAGGACTAAAACCAGGAAAAGTCCAGTTCCTCCAGGCCTGTCCCCTCCTTCCTGCCTTAAAGGCTGTAGCTCCTGATTCCCTGTGTTTCTGTCCCCCCTACACATGCCTCAACTGAGAGATCATCATGGAGGCCAAGCCGGATACAGCTGTAGGCTCTGGAGGAGAGGCCTGCTTAGAGGCCCCCCACTCTAGCCCTTTCCATTTAGATAAATGCTACCAGCTGGTGACTGAGATGTATGACTGTTCCCATGGTTTTGGGGGCAGGGCTCCACCAACTCCAGGAGCAGGAATGTTCCTCAGAGACACCCTGTTGAGTCCAGAAGCTGGAAGAAAACCACCCAGGAGTTCAGAAGAAGGGCTAAATAGGTAAATCCCCACAGGGGATTGGGCTGCACCTAGTTCTGTCTCCCTGAGTGAAGGTCACCATGGAGTCCCAGGTGTGAATGAATACCCCAAAGCCCCATCTTTCTAACTAGCGAGGAGCTTTGGGCCCTGCATGGCTTCCTGAAAGTGCTTTATAAAATACCTCTATCAATGTATTCCTTTGGCTTAAGACTTTCTCTTATAAAATATAAATGACCCAGAAAGGCCATAGACTGGGCCCTTAGAGTTATTGATACTATAGGGTATAGGCATCTACCTTGAGTGGATTTGCGGGAAGCTACTTTCTACCCATATCCTTTCATTGAAATCTTAAGAGATTTCTTGCCCAAATTAAATTTCCCAAGGAGGACAAAGTGCTAAATCTTGGAATGGGGCTCCAAGGCTCCACAAACAGCAGGCACACAGAGGGCCCAGCCTCTGTGCTGAGAGCCTCCAGCTGAGGCCTGACCTGAGGAGGCTGGGCTGCCTCACTGACAACCTGTCAACCTGTTGTATGCAGCACAGGAGTTAGGAGCTGGGGGCAGGGATCATTCTGGTGACTAAAAGCCTAATTGTGGAAAATTACAACTTCCTGAGCTGGGTCTATCAGAGGTAGCCACAAAACTCTTTATGATGTGGCCAAAAATTCCTCCTGCCACCACAGCCCTTGAAAATAGGTCAAAGACACCTTCTATGAAACTCTCAAAGCAGGATTTGGCTCGCACCATCTAACTCTTCGTCATTAGGCTCCAAATATTGGAGATTTTGCAAAAAATGCACTCCTCTTCTCTTTGGGTATGAGTCTGGCCTTGGCTCCTGGCTGGCCATCAGTCTTACCCTGCTTGGTCCTCTTCAGGGAGCTGACTGGCCAGAGAGAAGGCTGCCTGCTGTTTGCCCCTGGAAATGTCTGCCTCCAGCCCTCTGGGGCAGTCTCCTCTTAAGTGCCAATCAACACTTAGAGGCTTGGCCTCATCTCCCAGGCTAACGTCACTAAACGCCTTGCTAAAACAAGGCAAGAAGTAGACAGGGCACTAACAGAGACCCCAATTATGTTTTCCCCAGCTTTCCAGAGGCCCAAATTTATGGCAGGGGCTCACAGCTGTCTGCTGTCTGGATGACATATGCGGAGCTCCTTCCTTGAATGTTGGGCATCCATGAGTAGTATGCTGCAGAAGCCAGCACCTAGCTGGGCTCTGATGCCAACTGTACAACTGTATTCCTGGGCTCTCTGTTAATGGGACAAGGCCCAGCTTCTCTGAGAATAGAGGTGGCATTCTTAGGTGCAGGGATTGCTATGGAAGCCCTAGGGAACAGGGCAGCAGATGAAAATTGGCTTTGTAGACCCTTGTAGAGTTGGGTAGGGAGCTCCAGTCTTCTATTTCCTGTGTTTAGGCCTTGGTAGAGACAGAAACCATTCAGCTTTGAGGGTGCCAACCTTCAGTTTCAGGAGGACAGGACTCTCTACAAGTTTTGTGCCTTTTTCTCTGCTTCTTTTGTGTCTGTTGTTATCAGCAGAAGCCCCAATGTCCAGGGCTGAAGCAGTGATGGGGTCTCTAGCACTCATAGTGAGTCTGAGTGCCTTCACTTCTAAGAGGCTTGTGAAGGAGTTGACCTGGAGAAGACACTCACCTAATGGCCTGCCATCTAAGATGAGTAAGACTCCTCTTGGTGCAGAAGCCTCATCTCATCTCTGGCTCAGGCATCAGCCAGAATGGGGGTGGATGGCTCTGTTCTAAGGACCCATGGAGGACTGCCATCTCCAGGTAGTTCTTGCCAGGGATAACAGACCCCGTGTCAGCCTGGCCTACAGCCAGCTTATGCTGAGTCACAAGAGTCTGCCTGGAAATCAAGGCCAAAAACAGTGACTTAGGCAGCCTGGAATCCAGGGAAAACCAGCCCTGGCTTTCAACTCAAGTACCCCGCCCAGCTCGACATGAGCTCACCCAGCTAGACAGTGACAATGACAACGGGAAATTGCCAGTCTCTTGTAGTGAGAGGAGCCTTCAGCCTGAAACCACCCCTGAAACATTCTTTGAAAACCCCATATCAATTAATCTAAAATTAGCTTTCAGCATCTAAATCACTTCCTGTTAAGGAAACCACAGGTCTAATGTACCACCAAAAGTGCCTGTAGAGGTGGGAGCAGGAGTGCTGCACACAGAAAAATATGACAGTCCAAAAGAGGCAGGGCAGTTAGGAACCTTTCTCCCCCAAATGTAGAAAGCACAGTTAAGCAGGGCCCTATAAGGCTGCTGCTAGAGGGACCAGTACCAGCCTGAGCACGCATACACACCCATACACACGTGTCCACACCCCTGAATATGCGCTTGTGCAGGCAGGTCTGAGACTTCTCCACTGCTGCAGAGACTACCACACGCACAGCCCAAGCACATCTCTGCATGCCCTTTCCATGCATGGGACTCACCAGAGAGGAGGGTGTTGTCTGGCCTGCTTGGAGTTCTATATCCCTGTCTCTGCTTCTCTGTGGCCCTGCTACTTTATGCCTAATGAATTGTGAGCAAGGTTGTCCTAGTGCTTGGTTCTTAGCCTTTACTCATTGTTTCAGTGAGCTCTTTGTATACTAGGACTAACAGAAAGCATCCTTAATAAAACCAAGGATTATGCCAAAAATCTATATATATATATATACATATATTTTAAAGATTTTATTTATTATTTTTAGAGAAAGGGCAAAGGAGAGAAGCAGAGAGAGAGATAGACATCAATGTAAGGTTGCCCTTTACCTGTCTCCAGCTACAGAGCTTGCTGGAGACCTGGCTTGCAACCTGGTTATGTGTCCTGGCTGGGAATTGAACCAGCGACCTTTGGGTTTGCAGGCCGGCACCTTATCCACTGTGCTACCAGCTAGGGCTAGTAAATATATTTTAATAGTAAAACATTACAAGAAACTCAAAGTGAGAAATAAGACAACAATACCTGTTAAACATGCTACTATTCAATATTGTACTAAAGTCCTTAATAGCTATGTGGATTGAAAAAAAAATAGACCTGAAATTTTTAAATTGATGATGGTAACAATTATTATTACTTGCTTTATGAAATACTTTGTCTTAACTCATTTAATCTACCTTTTGAGGTAGGTATTAGTATCGAACCCATTTTTACAGATGATAGGATTAAATAATAGAGATGTTAAGGCACCTAATAAGTGGCAGAGCCAGAGTTTTATACCCAGGCAGCCTGACTCCAGACTGCTTTAGTCACTACACTATATGACCTTTGAAGATGGAAGACTCTACACAGAAATCCTGGGAGATGAATGATGTGACTGAAAATAAGATCAACAAACAAAAAATCATCAGCTTTCCCCAATACACAGAAGTCAATTCTCCTCCAATTAGTCAATAAATTCCATCCCAGTTCTATGAAAATCAAGGTCCCTACAGAACTCATGGAGCCTGAGAGACTGATTCTAAAATTCATATAGAATATTCAAGAATATTTTGAAAAAGAACTATGATTGATGAAAGATTTGCCCTATATGATCTCAAAATGTGTTAAAAAGTCACAGGAATTAAAATAAGTGTGATACTAGCACATAAATATAGTAAATAAACCAATAAGCCAGCCAAAGAGTTCAGAAATTCATCCATGTATTTATAGAGTTATGGAGTGAACTGAAGTCTAGATTCAGGGACAGATGATAACGCTGAAAAGGTTGCTTTTATTTTGATTTACTATTGAGTTAGTTAATAATTAAGATATAAAAGATATTTGTGGGATGAGAACGCATATGGGGGTATGACTTCCCATTGACTTTCTTGCTTTTTCACAAAGGCATCCCCCAAAGTCAATTATCTTTTTTCTTTTTTTTTTTTTTTTTTTAAAGATTTTTATTCATTATTTTTAGAGAGAAGGGCAGGGAGGGAGGGAGGAAGAAAGGGAGAGAAACATCAATGTATGGTTGCCTTTCACCTGCCTTTTCACCACGAGCCTGGCTAGAGACCTGGTTATGTGTCCTGGCTAGGAATCAAACCAGCGACCTTTGGGTTCACAGACAGGTGCCTATCCACTGAGCCACTAACCAGGGCCCCAAAGTCAGTGATCTTGACAGTCTGCCCAGAATGAGATGTCCATTAGGTCAGCAGAGCCCAGAAAAGCACTCACTGCCTTTTACAACCCTGCCCATGTCAGCACCAGAAACAGCTTACACTACCAAATAAAACACTAATTCTGTTCTTCAGTAAGCTGCATCACTTACCTAATATGTGTACCTAATATGTGTATTCTAGCCACTGAAATTTCTTGTTGACAGTTTTCTGGGCAACCTATCCTTATCTAGTTTACATAGAATCTTGGGAGTTTTCTGTTCATGTTTACTCTGGGTCTTCCAGTGAGCAGGCCTGAACCTACCACAAGTTGTGTTTCACATCCAGTGAGCAGATCTGAACCTACCACAAATGGTTTTTCATATCGGTGTGAAATAGATGACTCTTTCAATAAACAGTACTGAGACAATTGTTATTAAATTGGTCGGGAATACTTTTTTTTTTTTTAAGATTTCATTCATTATTTTCAGAGAGAAGGGCAGGGAGGAAGGAAGAAAGGGAGACAGACATCCATGCATGGCTGCCCTTCACTCGCTTCCAGCCACGGACCCAGCTGGAGACCTGGCTCACAACCTGGCCATGTGTCAGGGCTGGGAATCGAACCAGCAACTCCTGGGTTTGCAGGCCGGTGCCAATCCACTGAGCCACCAGCCAGAGCTGGTTAGGAATACTTTTAGTTTTAAGTAAAATAAAACTCAACAAACATAAGAGAAATGTAGGTTGGATTTCAGAATAGGATTGATACCCAGATCAGTGATGTCAGCAAGAACCTGACTTCTGCTCTCTCTGTACTGGTTAACCCTAAGGCTAGATTCCTGTGTGGGAGTGAGATGACTGTCAGTGGCAACTAAGCCAATCTTAAACAACAGTAAATCTTTTTCTCAGAAGCTCCCAGCAAGCACTATTTCATGCATCGTTGGCCCTAAAGAATCATCTACCCAGCTGAACCATTCATGACCTGTAACCAGGAGATGGGATAAATTGACTGTCTTAAGCCAAGCAGGATCCACTTTAAGAGGTGGGAGGGCAATCCCATACAAACCACACATCTTGGAAATTCAGAATACTATTAGCAAAGGAGGAGCAAAAAATAAGTACTAGAGAGACCATCAACAAAGCTTCCACACCGTTATCACTTACACCATTCACAAAAGTAAATTCAGATATATTAAAGCCATTAATACATATAAAGAGTAAATATGTATATTAGAAAATATAAAGTAACATGTTTCTGACCTTGGAGGAAACTGGAAGTCTTCATAAATAAGATTTTAAAAATAAAGTCATTAGCCCTGGCTGGTGGCTCAGTGGATAGGCGCATGCCTGCAAACCCAAAGGTCGTTGGTTTGATTCCCAGCCAGGGCACATAACCAGGTTGCAAGCCAGGTCCCCAGTCAGGTCCGTAGTTGAAGGCAGGTGAAAGGCAACCATATGTTGATGTTTCACTCCCTTTCTTCCTCCCTCTCTGCCCTTCTCTCCAAAAACAATGAATAAAATCTTTAAAAAAACAAATGAAGTCATTTAGAAAACTGATCATTTAAAAAATTGATCATTTTATTCTATCAAAATAAAATGCTTTGGTACAATAAAAGATAGTATAAAAGACAAGTGAGACACTTGGAGAAAGCATCTGTAACATTTGTAATAGACAAAGAATTACTATCCAGAGTATAAGGCGTACCTAAAAGTTAAATAAAACCTTAATTCAAAGAAAAGGACATGAAGAGGTAATTAATAGAAGAAAACAAAAATGCCCAAATAACTGTTATAAATGTTTAGCATCATTAAGGAACTTGAGAAATGCAACAGTTAAGAAATTCTTTACTTAACATTTGATAATATCAAGACAATGGTTTCAATAGGCTGTTTATGGGTGTAAAATAATGTTGGTGGGTCCAACTTCCTCCACAGATCAAGGTGACAGACTCCACTAAATGTAAATATACATACTCTATTGATTCTGTAATTTTTTTGCTGTATCTACCCAAGAAAGATCCTTGCTCACGTGCTTAATGAAGTATATGCAAAAATATTCATTGCAACCTATTTGCAATAATGAAATTTGGGAGATAAAATGTTCATCAACCAGAAATGAATAAATAAACTGACATGTATTCATGCTAGAGAACATTGTAGCAATTTCAAAATGCACATGAACCAACATGGAGCCATCTCTAAAAGATGTCACTGGTTGATAACTACAAAGTGATTAGAATTTCTTTATGAAAAAAGAAAGAAAAACTGAAAAACACAAAATAGTCCTACCTGTTTTCCATAGATAAACAGGGTCACTAAGTAAATGTATAGAAAAAGATCTGGAAGATATACACCTAGCTGAGAACTACAATTACTTGTGGGAACTAAGGGAGGGGATTAGAATCAAGTGAGGCAGTTAAAGGGTACTTTATTTGGCTTTATGATTTTATACTCTTTAGACTTATTTTTTTTTTTTTTTTTTACAGGAAGAGCACATTCTTGTAAGAAGTTACAAGAAGAGAATATATGCATGTATCATTTGAATTAAAAACAATTAAAAAATAAAATTTAAAAATATCATTAGTTGTCATCTAAGCAAAGACTAGAGCTTGGAGCCTGCTCCCTTTGCAAGGGGCCCTGTGGTCCAGGGGAACTAGACTCCAAATGTCTCTGCCTAGATCTTGCTGCTAGACTCATGGATCTCTTCGGCCTCTGATGGTGGGTGTACAGCAGAATACCCACAAATAGGGGATTGAGCGCAGGCAGAAGGTACTAGATTGCCGGAGAAACTAATGATAAGGGCTCTTTTGTTGAAATAAGTTCAAAAAAAAAAAAAAAGAAAGAGAGGAAGAAAAGACAAAGAAAGAGAAAGGAAAAAAAGGAAGGGAGGGAAGGGGAGGAGGGCCATGCATGGAAGGTCCAGTCCTGGCAGGCAGTTACCTGCATTTAGATAGGATGTGTGCTTCTCCTCATATCCTTGCCTTGCCTTGACTCTGGGCAGTGCCTCTTTCTGCTAGGCTCTGTGACAGATTAACTTTGAGAGATTAACCCCCTCTGGGACAGTGACTAGAAAAAGGAGTAGAAATCAAAACAGAATAGGAGCTGTTAAAGTACTATGGGTAGAGGGAGAGGTCTGCATCAGGAGCAGAAGTTCTAGTCACATCCGTGGGTAGCAGAGACAGATAAAACCATTCATTACCTATACCTCCTTCTCCAACATGGAGCAAAATGTATGTATGTATGTAATTGTTTGTTTGTTGACACTATTATAGTTATCCCTCATTTTCCCCAACTTTGCTCCCTCTATCCAGCCCCTGCCCCTTAGAGCAAGATGTCTTTACCCACAGGGGTAATAATCCTAATTTCCGCTTTAGTTAACCAAGGTTAAGAGAAAAAAGAGCCTGCCCTCCAGGCCAGGGCAAAGAAAGTCACAGTTTCCACTGGAGGGGTACAAAAGGAGTTCAAGGCAGAGGGCAGGGCCCTCCCAAGGCATAGTCTGAAAGCCTAGGCCAAGATGGCTACAGGTGCTGATGCCACATCTGCAGGAAACGGAATCCTGGGGGTGGTGTGGTAAAGAAAAAAAAAAAAAAAAACCCTGGTTTTAATAGATTCACTCTTAAGATTACCCAAAAAGTTCAGACCAAGTATCACCCTCACCTCCCTCCACCCACTCTACAATGACTTCAGAATTGTGGGAACTAAAGTGCTTCATCCAGGGAAAAAGAAGGACTTTCTTTGAGGTTAAGGTGTGAAAGACAAAGACTACAGCATCTAAAAAGCCTTCCCAATGCTGCAACTTCCTGCCTCTACCTCCAGAGCCTCCACAGAGACTGGGGAGGTGAGCACTTCATGAGGCTCTTAAAAGGAGTAGATACAAAAGCCTCTATTGTATCCTTTCAGAGCTGAGTGAGCAGTGGTTAAAAAAGAGACATTCAGAAATGGGGTTATATTCTTATTTATGACAGGCCCAAAGGGTCACAATTTGAAAAAGAAACTTCTTTGCATAATAATGTGTTGTGTTTGTCTAATCATTGCCGGATGAACACGCTGCAATAATAAAGTGGTATATCTGCTTCATACAGTGCAATGAAGAACTTATACTTGCCTTGAAGTACTTCCATTATACACCTGGATAGTCCTGCTGGAATTAATCTAGACCAGCATTTCCAATGCAACTTTCTATGATGATATAAATGTTCTGTATCTACACTGTCCAATATAGGAAATAGTAGCTGCGTGTGGCTACTGAACACTTTAAATATTAAGGCAATTAAAATTTTTAAATGTTATTTAATTAGTCATATTTAAATAGCCATATACCATCAGTAGCTATTGCATTGGAGAGCTTAGTTCTAGGTTGAATCTGCCCTGTTTGTCTGGATCAGAGTTTGACAAAGAGGAGGAGAAGATGCATAATGGAGAGGCTGGTAGTAGAAAACATGACCAAACACATGAGAAAGAGCCCTCAAGACAGATAAAGCTAAGAGCAAGCACCATAGCAGCATAAAACACCTTCAGCACCTCAAATCTTCTCAACTATCTGCTGCACACACAAAAACTTTATATAAGTAGTGTTTTCAAAAGTCCAAAGAAAGGGGTATACTGGCAAACAGGCTGCAAATTCATCATCGTAGAACAGTCCTGGGTAATCTTGATGATATCTGGTTGACACTTTCATCTCCATCCCCATTACTGAAAAGCCTCACTCTGGCAAGTGGTCACCACCAGAATGGACACAGTGTTGGGATTGGACTGCCCTATCTTTTGTAGGTAAAAGAAGGTGAGCACTTCATCGGGCTCTTAAAAGGAATAGACAAGGAAAGAGGGCAGAGTGATGGGCTGAGGGAGCCCTCAACTTTCTAACCATTGAACTGTATCAAGATCTCTTGGGCCCTTTAGGCAAAGTGATTCTTTAGATGGTGCAAAAAATCTTAGAAACTTAGACAATCAATGAGCCTGACACTCACTCTTCATCATCCCTCCCCAAGGCACAGTGATAATATAATCTTCTTTCCATTTGTTATTTCCTACAGTCAATTTTCATAAGCCATATGACAAGAATATTACTTCCATCTTGTATACCCCCAGGTAGAGTTCAAGATGCAAAATTCCCCTCTGGAAAAGCTCTAATGTCCCTGCCATATCTGACATACTAGCCAGGGCCCAGACTGCAGTAGCCACCAGCAAATAAAGTATGTAGTGTTGACCTCGTTACTGCTTTGGGGATAGAAGGAATCAGAAGCCACTCCAGGGAACATCTCAGGAGACTGATTCAGGTTAATGAAGGGAAATAGAAACAGAAAAGAGAGATGAAGTGAAGGAAAAAAAACACAAGAGAAGACATCTTGCATCCATCCATTTTATATAATGGAAATGCACTGACGGGAGCCTTCTGAAACATTTCTAACCATAATTGTTTCTACCTGACTCAAAAGACTCCAACCACAAAGTAAAGGCTAAAATCCTATGGTTAGCAATCAAGGCCCAGGCTCACTGGATCAGAATCTACCTACTTCATACTACACATGCCTTGTCTACCCAACACAAACTTATCCTTTCCGTTCTCCCACACACATCATGCTGATTATGGCCTCTATACTCTCTTTGTATCAGCTACTCCTACTACCTACTTCATTCTAACCACATCCTTCCTTTTTCCAACCACTTCTTTAATATCCTGCTAATATTGTCCCCTCCTGGAAGGCTTCTCCAACTAACTAACTCAGAGGAAGCTCTCCTTTCTTTTTAGCACAACTAGATTTCTTGAGAAATTTCCTACTTTGTTATTTAACCCTTCAAATGGATAATGTAGCCTACTAGATGGAGCCCAATGCAGAAATGGAATGTGCTTTTATCATCTCTGAATTTCCCATAGCACCTAACCCAGAGCCAGGTACACTAATTACTCAGTGTGCTTTGGTTCAATTCAACATTCTGAGTATTAACTCTGGGCTAGGAAGCATGCCAAGTATTGCTGCCAAAGTTGATAGAGATCACTGAAAAGTGCCTCTAGTTTATTAGTACATTTATCATATCTTCAGACACAGCTCAACCAGCCCCTAATTCCTCTGGCTCTTTAAGCCTGGAGAATCTCCCTTTGATGAATGAGACTATCTCCTGAATCAGGCCTGATCCTTTTTTATCACAGCCACACTCCCCATTATGCTCTTGCATATCTCATTCAAAGAGGATATATATAACCTATAGCCAAATACACAGCAATTCCTACTACTGGACACACTCAAGCTTCTCTCTATAATAAGCAAATAAAGCAAAATGTGAGGCAAACAAAAATATTTAGCAGCTCAAAAGACGTGATTCAACCTGAGAAACAGTTTTTCCAATATAATTCCAGAGAAAAATAATGTCAAGAGGAACAATATAATCAGAAAAAAAAGTATGAAGAGAAAAAAAAAAACCCCATGATTGTAGAATTACACTTAAAATCCTAGTGGAAGTAGAGAACACAGGACTACAGAAAATAGAATCAGTGACTCAGTGCACAAACTTGAAAGAAAGGAAAGGAAAACATAAAAAGAGGAAAACTATGAGATCTTTGAGAAAATGTCTGACAAGGTAAAGTGAGTGTAAAACAAATTTGGGGGGATAACTGATTGAAGACCTAATGATCAAAGAATTAGCAGAAGAAAACTTCCCTGAGATGTACAGGGTTACAAAGGCCAGGGACACAGCACTTAACTAATGCATGGTACTTGCTCTCACTAAGTACAAACACACACACACACACACTCAAGAATATTTCAGGTATTAGTAAATGCTTTAAAGAAAAAATAGAATAACAATAGAATGACTTGATGATAGGATGGCTATGTTAGATTGGGTAGTTATGGAGGAATTCTCTGAGGTGATAAATGCACTTAGTCTTGAATGAAAAGACTGCATTAATCATGAGAAAAAACCTTCTAGGTAATAAAAGACTACATAGTGCAAAGGGCCTTCAGATCAAAGTATGGCATAGTTAAGAAAAAGAAGTAAGTGAGCAAAGGACAGAGTGGTAAGAGATGAGGTTGGAGAGGTAGGTTGGTGTAGATTATATAAACTATGGTGAGGAGTATAAGTGAGAGAAGCCACGGGAGACCTTTCAAGTGGAAAATGTTCACCTGAGCTGCTGAGTATAGAATGGGTTGTAGTAAGGCAAAAACAGAAACAAGGAGACCAATCAGTAACCTATTTCATAAGTCTAGAGAAGGAACGACAGTGAACTTAGACTTGAATTTTTGCAGTGGATATAACACAAACACATGAATCAAAAATAAAGAAATGGGGAAAGATACAATAAGCAAGAAGAGGTTGCCCGGAAAAAAAATAAAAAATAAAAAATAAGCAAGAAGAAACCGAAAGTAGCAACAGACATGGACAATGGTGTGGGGATTGCATGAGAGGTGAGGAGGCTGGGTAGAGGGGAACAAAGGGGTAAAAACTGGGATAATTGTAATAGCATAAATAATAAAATGTGATTTTAAAGAAATAGCAATAGAAAAAATAACTAAATGAAATCAAAGGGTTTAAAACGATATTCCAAAATGAAGACATTCATAAGTATTTCTGCACTGAATAACAGCCTACAAAATAACTAAAACAACCAGGAAGAAAGGTAATGCAGGGAAAAACTGTCAAAACTATTATCATAGTGGATACATTTAACACACTTCTTTCAATCTTTAACAGATCAAGCAGACCAATAAGGAGATAGAGAACTTGGCTATTACTGATAATTAATATACTTGGTTTAATAGATATATTAAACACTATATCCCATAAACATATTTTGGTCAAAACATCATAAAAACAATCTCAACAAAATTGAGTGGAAACTGAATTGTCCATATTCTTTGACCATACTGTTGTAAGAATAAAAATAAAGATCAAAAGGTTAAATAAAAATTTCAATTATCCTGAAATGTTTTAAAAAGTCACTATCTAGCCCTGGCTGGTGTGGCTCAGTGGATTGAGCACTGGCCTACGAACCAAAGGATCACAGGTTTGATTCCCTGTCAGGGCACATGCCTGGGTTGCAGGCCACGTCCCCAGTTGGGGATGTTCAAGAGGCAACCACACGCTGGATGTTTCTCTCTCTTTCTCCCTCCCTTTCCCTCTCTCTAAAAAATAAAGTAACATCTTTTTTTTTTTTTTTTTTAAGACACTATTTAAATAATTGTAGGTCAAAGATGAAATCAAAACTGCAAATAAACAAAAACATACATGGGATGGATTATGGAAAACTTCCTTAAAACACAAGAACTAATTCCAGAATGTAGAAAGTTGGGAAGAGTATTACATCTAGCAACAACAACAACAGACAGGTAAACTACAAAATTGTATCATTTTTCTACCCATCAGAAATCTGAGGGCAATCAAAAAGCATAAAACCTAAGAAAAGAGGGGTGTCACCAATGAGAGGTGGAACATGAGCACAGATTCACCTGTGGCAGAGCACAAACGAAAGAAACCCTGGGCACCACAGAAGTAAGAAAAATGCACATGAAAAATTTAAACCAATTGCTAAAGGTGAAGTATGGGCTATGTGAGAGTGTGGGACTCCAGGAGTCATAGACACAAGGGAAAGTCACGCTTTTCTCCACAGAACTTCACTGAGTTTTCATAAGGAAGACTGGCCCTCTAACCTGAGAGCTTCCTTAGTGACCCAGACCCTCCTCCTCTCTGTCAAAGTCACACTCTTCCTTTTATCTTTGGTGGGTCCTGGGAAGAAGAGAGTATTATGACCCTTGCACAATGGTAGAATACTTCTAAAGATCTGGGGCCAGATTATTTCCTGATCCTCCCACAGGGCAAAAGGGTTTTCAGCCTGTCCAAGTCTGAAGCTATACCAGGACAACATGGGATCCTCACTGGTACCCACCAGGGGATTAGTAAGCATGAGTGTCCAAGCAACAGAAAATTACTGTTGGGGCAGGGTGAATGGGAATCAAGAAAATCACTCTGAGGTGCAAGTGCCCTGGGCAGTCTCAAAGCTGCAGATGGAGCAGAAATATTATTTTGAAAAAACTCTGGAAACTCAGCTTCTAACCTAAGCAAAATGTTCTGAAGCTGTAGGTACACTAAAGGCAAACATAAAAACAAACTCTAATGTAGGAGCCCCAAGACAGGAAGCTGCACCTGCATTCATACTCTGAAAAAAATCATCCTGGAGAACCAGCAGATAAGGATATGCCATTTATTACTCATGTTACAGGAAAGTGCCCACCCCCCGCCTCGGCGCGGCGCTACTTACAGGGTTAAGGAGGGTGTAGCAACAGTGGAAGGAGATGCAGCTACAAGTGAAAAAGGGCTGGGACATCCAAATACAAACTGTTTCCTCATTCCTTATGGCTGTTGGCCAGGCAGCCAGCTGTTCTCTCAGGATATGGAGGGGAATGTCCTGAGTTACCCCACACAAAACAATTTAAAAAAACCCTCAAACCTACATAGTAACTACACTGACTCAATTCTATACACTAACGGCTTAAGGGAAAAATTGTGCACACTCCCAGGAAAAAATCCTATTTACATCATGATCTAACATACTATATTACAAAGTAAGTACGTAATAAAAACTACAGGACACAACAAAAAATGGCAAGAAAGTAAAACACTGCTAAAAGACAAAGCAATTATTTGAAACAAAATCAGAGAACACCCAGATACTGGAATTATCTGACAGGGAATTTAATATATTCATGATAAGTTAAAAAACTTAAGTGAAAAAATAAATGACATGTTTATTTATTTTTGAACAGATGAGAAATTTCAGTAGAAATATGGAAACATAAGAAAGAACCAAACAGAACTTCTAGAAATAAAAAGTATAGTAAGAGAGCTGAAGAGTGCCTTTGATCTTTGATAGGATTATTATAGGATCAGCCAAGAAAAGAATCCAGAACTTGAAAACAGGTTAATATAAATTAAGTACTAAAGTAAAACACGTAGAGAAAAATTGTTCATAAAAACCCAGAAAAGAGAATACAGGAGCTAAGAGACAATATCAAATGGTCTAACATTTGTGTAATAATTAGATTCCCAGAAGGAAGAAACACTTAAAGATAGGTTAAAAAAATAAAGATAGCTTAGCCAATAATTTTCAGAAAATAATGAAAAACATAAATTAGAGATACAAAAAGCTCAGAAATCACAGACTAAATACTTCCCCCCACCAATCATGCTCATTTGCATCATACTCATACTGCTGAAAACCAAAGGCAAAATCTTGAAGGAAACACACACACACACACACACAAAGGGAGTACATTACACACAGAGAAGCAAATTTAAGAAATATGCAGCCCTGGCTGGTAGCACAGTGGATAAGGCGCTGGACTGCAAACCCAAAGGTCGCAGGTTCGATTCCCCAGCCAGGGCACATAACCAGGTTGCAAACCAGGTCTCCAGCCAGGTCCATAGCTGGAGGCAGGTGAAACGCAACCATACATTGATGTCTCTCTCCCTCTCTGCCTCTCTCCCTTCCCCTCTTTCTAAAAATAATGAAATAAAATGTTTAAAAAAAGGAATAAAAGAAAAAAGCTGTCAAGAAAAAAATTAAGACTCAGTGAAACAATCTTTTAAAACTGAAGAAAGATGGGTATTTATCAAAAAAAAATTTTTAGAGCAGCTTTAGGATCTGAGCAGAAAGGTCCATCCAGAAAATTCCCCAATACCCTCTGCTTCTGGCACATGCACAACCTCTCCCACTATCGACATCTTGCACTACAGGGTACCTGTGCTACAACTGAATCTAAATTGATACATCATTATCATCCAAAGTCTACAGTTAACATTGGGGTTCACCTTGGCATTGTGCATTTTATGCATTTAGACAAATATATAATGACATCCACCATTAATTACAGCATCATACTGACTAGTTTCACTGCCCTAAAAACTCTCATCTTTTCTTCCTCCAACTCCTGATCTTTTTTACTGTCTCCATAGTTTTAACAGTCCCCACATTTCATGTGGTTGGAGTCCAACATTATGTAGCCTTTTAAGATTGACTTCTTGCAGTTACAAATATGGATTTAAGATTCATTCCCCCATATCTTTTCATGGCTTGATAACTCATTTCTTTTTAGGGCTGAATACAGTCCATTATCTGGATGTACTACAGTTTATCTGATTTACTTACTGAAGGATACCTCCGCTGCTTTCAAGTTTCAGCAATTACAAATAAAACTGCTATAAACACCCTGGCTGGTAGCACAGTGGACAGGCACCAGCCTGTGAACCCAAAGGTCACTGGTTTGATTTCCAGCCAGGGCACATAACCAGGTTGCAAGCCAAGTCTCCAGCCAGGTCTGTAGCTGGAGGCAGGTGAAAGGCAACCATACATTGATGTTTCTTTCCCTCTCTCCCCTCCCTACTCTCTAAAAATAATAAATAAAATCTTTTTAAAAACAGCTAATCTTTCATATTAAAAAAAAAAAAATGCCCTGGCTGGTGGCACACCAGATAAGGAGCTGGCCTGTGAACCCAAAGGTCATTGGTTCAATTCCCCAGCCAGAGCACATAACCAGGTTGCAATCCAGGTCTCCAGCCAGATCCATAGCCGGAGGCAGGTGGAAGGCAACCATACAATGATGTCTCTCTACCTCTCTGCCTCTATCCCTTCCTCTCTCTCTAAAAATAATAAAGAAAATCATTTTTAAAAATTGCTATAAACATTTGCGTGTAGGTTTTTACATGGATTTGTTTCAACTCATTTGGGAAAATTCCAGAGTGCGATTGTTAAATAATATGGTAAGACTATGTTTAGTTTAATAAGAAATTGCTGAACTATCTTCCAAGGTGGCTAGAGTCATTATTGATACAGTTAGTATCTACTATATTTGTTACTATTTACCAATTTTTGCTTGTGTCCTTTGTTCCTATTTTTGTCTTCTACTTTTTTCTGCCTTTTGTGATTTTAAGAATTTTTATGGCATTTTCTTAAGATGTCATTATATAAAGTTACATTTTAATATAATTACATACTGACTATACTTTTGTTTACAGCTGTACTAAGGCATATTGATATATCTTTATGAAACCATTTTCAGTGGTTGCCCTAGAATTTGCAAATTATAGTTATAACTAATCAAGTCCACTTTCAAGTAACACTATGTCCCGTCACAGTAAGGTACTTTTTTCCCACTGGCTTCTTTTGGGACTTTTTTTCCTTTTAATCTTCAATTTGCTGAAACTTGAGTATGATATGACTAGTTGTAGTTTCTGGTATTTATTCTTTTTATCATTCTCTGAGCTTCCTGGATCTGTGGTTTGGTGTTTGACATTAATTTGAGGAAATTATCAGTCATCAATGCTTAATATACTATATCTTCTGCTCCTTTCTCTCTTTCTTGTCCTGGAATTCTGATTTTATGTGTTTTATACCTTTTGTAGTGTCCCATAATTCTTGGATATTCTGGGATGTTTTGTTTTGGTTTTCTTTAGTTTTTTCTCTTTGCTTTTCATTTTGGTTTTTACTGAAATATTTTCAACATTTCTGCATCGTTCCTTGTCTGTGTCCAGTATGTTGATAAGCCTATCAAAGATATTCATTTACAGGGTACATACGATGAGTTACCAATAACTTTGCATCTCCTTATTTCACATGCTTGTTAATTTTGAAAAACTGTTTCTAAGGTTATGATTTAACATCATTGCTTCAGATATAAAGTATTAAATTCTGACAGCAACAGTCATGTCGAAGGAATATGATGTTAGAGCAATGATTTTTAGATAGCATGCAGGGTGAAATGCTAAGGAAATTGCAGATTTTGATAACATCCTTTTATGTACAGTTGACAACGTGAAGGAGGTTGATGCTGATCCTGATATCACTACACCAACAAGGAAAATGCATAAGGTATGCAAGGATCGAACAAGTCCAGATACTGTACACAGAATCCAGCAGATAATTAATGAAGATCCAGGAGGATGCTTACCTTAATGTTTTGAGAGAAATAGTTGTACCGTGGATGAAACAAGTTGCCAATGGATGTCATTTTATCTTCCAACAAGATGGTGCACCAGTACATAATGCCAAAAAGGTACAAGAATTTCTCAGTGTCAATGTTCCTAAATTCTGGTCAAAGGAAATCCAGCCACCTAGAGCACCAGATGTAAATCCTTTAGGCTATTATGTATGGAGCATTTGTGAAAGAGAAGTTAATAAATAACCTCGTTCCAATAAAGAGGCTGTTAAAGATTGAAAACATTATGATATCCATGGATAAAGAGAAGTTAAATAAAGTAAGCTCAAGATTCTGAAGTCAAATCAAGTCTTTTATTGCCACAAATGAAGACTTTTTGAACAATTAAAAAAGATAATGACTATGTTTATGCATTTACATGTAAGAATAAATTTATTTCAAAATATAACACTTTTGTGGTATGTTGTTTATTTTACTAAAATTTTGCCAATTGCACACACCCTGTATACTACAACATTTTTCATTTCCAGCATTTCCTTTTGATTTTTGGAGTTTCTGTTTACATAACTTCCTCTTTTTGTAAGTATATTTTATTGATTATGCTATCACAATTGTCAGAATTCTTTTCTCTTTGCCGCCCTCTGCCTGGTACCCCTTTCCTCTTGAGCAATCCCCCAGCCTTAGTTAGCATCCATGGGTCTTACACGTAAGTTCTTTGGCTTCACCCTTTACTATACTGTTCTTAATATCCCCCTGTCTATTTTGGTCCTACCCGTTATGCTTCTTGATCCCTGCACCATTTTCCCCATTATCCCTCTTCCCCATCCCAGCTGATAACCCTGTGAATGGTCCCCATAACTATGATTCTGTTCCTGTTCTGGTTGTTTGCTTAATTTGCTTTGTTCTTTAGATTCAGTTGCTGATAGTTGTGAGTTTGTTGTCATTTTAATGTGATAGTTTTGATCATCATGTTTTTCTTAAATAAGTCCCTTTCACATTTCATATAATAATGGCTTGGTGATGATGAACTCCTTTAGCTTTGCCTTATCTGGGGAACACTTTATCTGCCCTTCCATTCTTAATGATAGCTTTGCTGGATAGATTAACCTTGGTTGCAGGTCCTTGCTTTCCATCACTTTGAATATTTCTTGCCAGACCCCTCTTGCTGCAAAGTTTCTTTTGAGAAGTCAGCTGATAATCTTATGGGAGCTCCCCTGGAGGAAACTAACTTCTTTTTTCTTGCTGCTTTTAAGATTCTCTCTTTGTATTTAACCTTTGACACTTTAAAATTTTTATTGTTGTTGTATTACATACATCCCCTTTTTACTCCCCTCTGTCCCCTTCCCCACCTCCCCCCCTGAAAGTCAATCCCACTTGTTCATGGTTCTTCCATACTAGTTCCTTGACTAAACTGCTCCCCTTCTTTGCCTCCTCCTCCTCCCTCCCCCTTGCCCACTGTATCTGGTTCTGTTTTGCTTGCTTGTTTGTTTTGTTCATTATTGTCCTATAATGGATGAGATCATATGGTATTTGTCTTTCACTGACTGGCTTATTTCACTAAGCATAATACTTTCCAGTTTCTTCCATGTTGTTGCAAAGGGTAGGAGTTCCTTCTTTCTTTCTGCTGTGTAGTATTCCATTGTGTAAATATACCAAAGTTTTTTGATCCAATCATCCACTGATGGGCACTTAGGCTGTTTCCTGCACTTGGCTATTATAAATAGTGCTGCTATGAACATGGTGGTACATAGGTTCTTAACATTTGACACTTTAATTATGATGTGTCTTGGTGTGGTCCTCTTTGGATCCAACTTGTTTGGGACTCTCTGTGCTTCCTGGACTTGTATGTCTTATTTCCTTCACCAAATTAGGTAAGTTTTCTTTCATTACTTTTCCAAACAAGTTTTCTGATTTCTCATCTCTCTGCAATCACTTCTTGTCATACGCTGGTTCAAACCTCTCCACAGGGCACCACAGCCACTTCCAGGTATGGCTCAAGTTTCAGCCTTTGCAGTTTGGTCCCAGCCTTTTAGCCTCATCTCTTGGCCCACCGGCTTCCCTAAGCCAAATGATAAAGGCAGCCAGTCCCCACAGTGGTGGAGCTGGGTCCAGCTTATGTGTGCCTTGCTTGCCTGGGACACCCTTTCCCCTCTTCGACTCCCATTCTCCCCAAGGGCCCTCTCAGAACCCTTGCTAAGAGTCCACCGCTCTTTCATGACTTTTTTGAACAGGTTTTCCATTCCTTGTTTCTCTTCTCCTTCTGGTATCCCTATGATACGGATGTTGTTACGTTTCATGTTGTCCTGCAGCTCTCTTAACCCCTCTTCAGTCTTGTTCAGCCTTTTTTTATTCTCTTGTACTGTTTTGGAGTATTTGTCTACATTATCCTCCAGCTCGCTGATCCGGTCCTCTGCTTCCTCTAGCCTACTGTTGATTCCTTCTACTGTATTCTTCAATTCAGAAATTGTATTCTTCATTTCCTCCTGGCACTTATTGATAGTTTCCATGTCCTTTTTCATGCTGTTGTAGTTCTCAGTAAGTTCCTTGTAACTTCCCTGGAGTT